>JAFVLL020037658.1:6248-27409 GCA_021397915.2 Tor tambroides | reverse complement strand
TGGCAAATTCATTTTTCATAAGTTTGTAGGTACAGACATCTGTTGTGGGCATTCTTGGCAGTTTTTATGAGGCTTTTTTTAATAGTGTTCATATCAATATCAGAATTATATCGTATCGACCGAAATTAAGAAATATATCGTGATACAAATTTTGGCCATATCGTCCAGCCCTACACTGCAGGCAACTGTCCATATTTCCAGAGGCTACGTAAGACGTGAAGGAACAAGCTAACAATAAGCAACTTATTTTTGAAGTAATTGGGCTATGTTGGTGGTTAGATTAGCCTGTTTGTAGCTAGCTAAATTAAGTTCGCTGTAGAGCAGGACGGAATGCATTTGTATCTGCTGTAAATTATGGTGTTCCAGTATAAATGGTGATTACCGACTGAGGCTGCTGTTTTATTTTTTTTGTTTTGCGTGAGGCGACTGTTGCGATAGCTATGAAGATTGTAACTTTCGTTATCACTATATTAGTTCGATACCATTGTCAATGTGCGTAATGACTTCACCCTAGGCTATCAACTATGTATTGTGCATTTTTCAGCAATACGTTTGTCTTTCTGTGACTCTAATAAAGTATGCTTCATATAGAGAGCTGTAATATAGATTGCACTTTCTCTCTCCGTTTGCTCTGTTTTTTTAAACACCGAACTTCAAAGTCATTTATGCCACATTGTTCATTCTTGAAGCAAACTTATGTCTGTTTGGTGATTAAATAATCACTGACGCCTGCGGTGTGTGTGTGACTAACTAACATATTTTTATTTTCATTAGTTACTCATCAAGTGTTCTAAAACAGAAGCAAATAAAGTGTGAGAGTATACATATAATATCCATATGTATGTAATTTTAATGCTATGGCCTTGTGTAGATATTTAAAGATGGCCATCTTTAAGCATGACTGTTGAAATGAAATGGTAACACTTTACAATAAAAGTCCATTTGTAACATTAATGAAAGCTGTAGAAGTCTTGTTCCTTTTTAGAGTGTGTTCATTTCAGCATTTTCAACAAGTTTCTTCTTTTAACTTAAGTAAACTATTAAATAACTTTAATGATCACTTTTAATAATAATATTTTTATTCATTTACAAAGTATGGTTCAGTACTGTTACTGCTTTTTTTTTAGACATAGTAAAGCACTATTTTGGTTTTCATTCAGCATCCAGAAACTATCGGTTGATTAATCGGTATCGACCAGTGTGGGCCAACCTAGCTATCGGTATCGGTAAAATCCACTATCGGTCGACCTCCAGTATCTAACATGAAAACTGTCTTTACAGATTCCCAAACGACTCTACAAAGCGCTTTCTCTGCTGAAGAAAGAATACGAGCTGAGTAAACTACAGCAGCGACTTGGCAGGGAGGTGAGGAAACAAAAAAGGTCAAAAAAGTTTTTAACATGTTGTTGCTTATTTGTTTGGGTTTCCTTTAATTTTACACCCATTCGGCTTGATGCTCAGGTTGAAGAGAAGATCAAGCAGACGCACCGGAAGTACCTCCTCCAGGAGCAGCTGAAGATCATTAAGAAGGAGCTCGGCCTGGAGAAGGAGGACAAAGACGCCATTGACGAGAAGTTCAGGGAGAGGTTGAAGGATCGGACCGTGCCTCAGCACATCATGGACGTTATTAACGAGGAGCTGAACAAACTGGGGCTGTTAGATAACCACTCCTCAGAATTCAAGTAAGAGTTTGTCATTGTTAGAAACTAATGTAATCTATGAAGAGTATAATGTTTCTTCTTAATGGCCATAAAAATAGCACAGCTAAAACACATAGATGGATTCTAGCTGGTCAGTATTTGATCCAAGCTGCTCTAGATGGTTCATCAATTGGACTGCAATGGTTTCAACTGGGTAGACCACCTTAGTCCCACAACAAAGTTGATAAAAATCTGCTTAAGATGGTTGTTCTAGCTGGTCTTTAACTCCTCCAAACTGCTATAGAAGGTTGATCTGTTGGATTTCAAGCTTGTGGACCTAGTAGACCACCATAGTTGAGCAACAAAGTTGACAAAACCCAGTTAAGACCAGCTTAAGATAGTTGTACATGGATTCTAGCTGGTCTTTAGCTGCTCCAAACTGATTTGTAGGTTAATCTGTTGGACTACAAGCTGGTGGACCAGGTTTTGACATGGTAGACCACATTAGACCCACAACAAAGTTTATAAAACCTAGCTAAAACCTGCTTAAGATGGTTGTGCATGGATTCTAGCTGGTCAGTGTTTGATCCAAGCTGGTCTAAATGGTTAATCAATTGGACTACAAGCTGTAAAACCTGGTTTCAATTTGGTAGACCAACTTAGACCAGCAACAAGGTTGACAAAACCCAGGGAAAACCAGTTTAAGATGGTTGTACGTGGATTCTAGGTGGTCTTTAGCTGCGCCAGACTGCTCTAGAAGGTTCATCCATTGGACTTCCAGCTGGTGGACCTAGTAGACAACCTAAGAACCCCGTAAAGGTTAATAAAACCAGCTTAAGATGGTTGTGCATGGATTCTGCCTGGTCATTAGCTTCTCCAAGCTACTGTAAATGGTTGATCAGTTGGATTACAAGTTGCTAGATTTGGTTTAAACTTGGTAGACCACCTAAGACCAGCAACAAGGTTGAAAAAACCCAGCTAAAACCATCTTAAGGTGGTTTTACATGGATTCTAGCTGGTCTTTAGCTGCTCCAAACTGCTTTAGAAGGTTAATCTGTTGAACTACAAGCTTGTGGACCTGGTAGACCAAATAAGTCCATCAACAAAGTTGACAAAACCCAGTTAAAACCAGCTTAAGATGGCTGTATGTGGATTTTAGCTGGTCTTTAGCTGCTCCAAACTGCCCTAGAAAGTTCATCAATTGAACTAAACTAATAAAACCAGCTTGAGATGGTTGTTTATGGATTCTGTCTGGTCATTAGCTATTCCAAGCTACTGTAGATGGTTGATCAGTTAGACTACAAGTTGCTAGATTTGGTTTAAACTTGGTAGACTACCTTAGACCAGCAACAAGGTTGATAAAACCCAACTAAAACTAGTTTAAAATGGATGTACATGGATTCTAGCTGGTTATTAGCTGCACTATATTACTTGGATCAGTTGAACTACAAGCTGGTTGATCTGGTTTCGACCTGATAGACCACCTTAGACCAGCAACAAACCAGCCGCCATGTTCCACAAAGTAGCTGATCTCCTTAAGGTGGTATTTTATTTATTCAGACATTTTTTCCCTTTTAAAATCCGCAGTGTTACTCGTAACTACTTAGACTGGCTGACCTCAATGCCATGGGGCACCAACAGCGAGGAAAACCTGGAGTTGAGTCGAGCCAAAGAGGTTTTGGAAGAGGACCATTATGGAATGGATGACGTCAAGAAACGCATTCTGGTAAAACCCAAGCATGAATGCCTCAACCTTTATCCCCTGAGAATGGGAAAAATTTGCTTTCTAAATCCCATTAACCCTGGTCATTGTTCATTCATGCAGGAGTTCATAGCTGTAAGCCAGCTGAGAGGCAGCACACAGGGAAAGATCTTGTGTTTCTATGGACCTCCTGGAGTTGGAAAGACCAGTATCGCCCGTTCAATTGCTAGAGCGCTTAATCGCGAGTATTTCCGCTTTAGCGTGGGAGGCATGACGGATGTGGCAGAAATTAAAGGCCACAGGTATGTGCAAATGACCATTATGTAGAGTCAACACTTATTTTCAAACACTCAGTGTACTTTTTTTTTTTTTTTTTTAACATTGCAGGAGAACATATGTTGGTGCAATGCCAGGAAAAATCATCCAATGTCTAAAGAAAACTAAGACTGAAAACCCATTGGTCCTTATTGACGAGGTATGACATACAAATCTAATCTTAAAGGGGTCATGAACTGCCTTTGTTTTTTATTGTGTGCTGTTCTCTGAGGTCCACTAATAATGTTATCAAGATTTTTACATCAAAACTCATAATATAGAAGTAATACGCTATTTCCTGTTCTGTTTTTAACCCCCCTCATCAGAACGCTCTGTTTGAGTGGGCGTGGTGGATCGTAGACTCTGAAGTAAACGGCCACTGCTATGATTGGCTAACACTTGTAGTATGTTTGACAGTCTACATCCTTCACAGATGGACGGTTCAGTAAGTTAGTTTAAAAACGCATAACTCAGTACTAGGGGTGTAACGATACGCGTATCGTGTATCGAACGATTCACGGGCAAGTTCCAAATCATCCTTATCATCCTTATCCCCTTGGAGTGGGGACTTTGGAGTGAGCAGGGCACATGCGTGCCATTATTTAGTCGTTTGGAACGCACTTGGTGAAGGGAGCGATCTAATTTCCTCATTATCTTCAGCTGGGATGTTCCCGTGACAACGCAGAACGGTGTCCGGACAGCCGTATATGGGTGTCAAAGACATCCCAGCTGGTGTGAGTAGATCGCTCCTGAAGTGGATTCCAAGCGACTCATGCGCACACGTGCCTGCTCCTCAAATCCCACTCCAGGGAACAAGGATGATAAGAACAGAATCGTTCGTGTGCAGCATTCACGGCCTGTCGTTACACCCTGCACTCAGTACCACATATCAATGGATCTGTAAGAAGAGACAAAGCAATAGTGACCATGTAATGAAAACAGTTACTCACATTTGTGTTGCGACATTACTGTCGGATCCAATATAGTCGTCACAGCTTCGTCTTTTAGTTTCAATCTTTCTGAAAATCCCACGTTGAATTGTGCCTTTTGTTTGTAAACGAATCCATGGCAAAATGAATTGAACAAAGGATCAAGTTCTTACTGACGCGGTCTGGATCTTCATTAAAAATAAAGCTCATTTACTCTCTTCTAATGTTGGGATCAGAAGGAAGCAACGCAAACACTGTTTTTCCACAACTTTTTGTTTTCCGAGCATCTTTATTGTTAGATTCCTGCATAGACCTGCGTTCACCTCTCGTTATTTACACTACTTGAGCGAACTGGTGGGCGGGGCTAAACAGGCAGTGATGTAGAATCAGTGGGCGGGGCTAATCAGGCAATGATGTAGATTCAGTGGGCGGAGTTAAAAAGGCAGCGATGTAGAAGCAGGCGTTGATCTTATTCTGCGGAGGTGGTGCTTATCCACACTATTACATCATAGAGTAGAACATTCCACAAGCTGTCGTTTTGACAGACTGCCTTCAATATAAGCTGTTTTTAGACTAACAACAAAGTTTTGAGTTCTGAACTTTTGAGTTCAGGAAGTTTTTATAGTACAATGACCTGTTACATGTCAAAAGATAAAGGGAATTTTGGTTTCTCAGTTCATGACCCCTTTAACCCTACCCTACACTAAAACTTTGGTTCTTCCTTATGTCAAAATGACTGATAATCTATTAATCTTTTTGTTGTGCAGGTTGACAAAATAGGGAGAGGTTACCAGGGTGACCCATCTTCTGCACTACTTGAGCTTTTAGATCCAGAACAGAACGCTAACTTTCTTGACCACTACCTGGATGTGCCTGTTGACCTGTCTAAGGTATAAACTAGAGAAAATCCACATTTGTTGGAAGGAGATTCTGGTTTCATTGCATCTTCATTGGTGTTTTCTTTGGTTTTCAGGTGCTTTTCATTTGCACGGCCAATGTTCTCGACACCATACCGGAACCCTTAAGAGACCGAATGGAAATGATTAATGTGTCAGGTTACGTTGCTCAAGAGAAACTGGCCATTGCGGAGGTACGTTTACTTGATGATCTTTTTTCAAGAAACTCAACGACACATTTTAGGGTCAACATTACAGTTTGGATCTGTTGTAGTCAGTAAAACTTGAATCAGAAGGTTGCTGGTTCAAGACCGGTAGTTAAAAAGCTTTGAGTCACAACCCTTAAACCCCAAGTTACTTCAAGGGGATTGTCCCTCTAACTGGAAGTTGCTTCCAAAGAGTCAGTTTTACTAGATGCAATGCTGTTGGCACAAGAGTTCGACTTAGTCCTTTCCCGGTCTTTATAACCACCACAGAGATACTTGGTACCCCAGTTGCGAACTCTCTGCGGTTTGGATGAGCAGAAGGCAAAAATCACCCCTGAGGCTCTGAGCATCCTCATCAGACAGTACTGCCGAGAAAGTGGCGTCAGGAACCTTCAGAAGCAAGTCGAGAAGGTACAAGTAACTTTTTATCCGACCCTATGAAACTTCTTATCGGGCCCTATGAAATGAGTTTTATTTTGTCCCTAATTCTGCCCCCCCCCCAAAAAAATTCGTTTTTCCCCCCCCCATTTTAAGTTTTCTTGATTCCATTTTTTTTTTCATTTAAATTTTTCTAGAGTCTATTTTAATGGTTAAATTAAATTTTATTAATCAAAAAGCATGTCTGATTAATTGAAAACATGAAACTTAAACAATTTAACAGAACTGTATTAAATGTTTAATGAAAATTCCATGTTTAATGAAATATATTTTATTTTTTTTCTTAAATCCAGTTTTATTTTTTTACCAAATTCTGTTTTCCATTAGTTTTCTGGATTCCATTTTAATGGTTTCAATAAAGTTTTATAACCAAAAGCATCTCTAAATAATTGATTTTATTAAAACTACTTTATTATTTTATTTATTTATTTGAGAAATACTGTGCTGTGTGTTTACATTTCAATAAATTCTGGTAAATTTCCAGCTTGAAAATAATGTTTTAATAATAATTTTATTATTAGTAATAGTACTATCATTACATTTCTATCACAGTTGCTCCAAATAAAACCAAACTTTTATTTTGACGAATTGCTGTGAAGACCTTTAGGTTTCTGTTTGTATATGATATGAAGATAATTCAGGCTGATAACACTGCGAGCATCGTGTTAGATTTAAATTTTAAATTTATAAATGTTAGATTTATATGTAAAATATAAATCTAACGCCAGAAGAGGCTTGGTTGTCTGAAATTTTATTAGTCGCTAAAATAAATAAGAAAAAATCCACATTGGCGAAGTCACACATATCGGTAATGGCTGGTCTACGTGGTAGTAAATCTGGCAGGACATCTAAACGCTCGCCTATATCATTCATCGACCTCAAAAATGACTTGTCATCCGAAATATGTAAGTATTAGCAACTTTACATGGCCACTCAATCTGATGTTAACCTAGAAAAATGTTCGCTATTGAAGTGTCTGTGTGGAGTGTTCGAAGTTGAATAGCAGCACGCTCTGCAGGACAGATGGAGGCGCCAGTGCGCTCACTTGCTCTTAAAATACTCCGTAATTTTTGGTCATACATATAAAGAGTAATACATCTTTCAAATCTGTGAAGACTGTACATTTATTTGTGTACACTCACAATAACAACGAAACGTTGCGCTTTTGTAAAATAATGAAAGCAAACAGCATGTGCTTTCTGCCGTCTGTCTGTAAGCTTGTCTTGAGCGCGAAACTCCGTGTATGTTTTGACTAACTGATATAAAAAAATATCTATAGAGCGCGAAATGTCTACTTTCAAATAAACCAATTAAAATGGAAAACAGATATTCTTCGATTATGTATCCGTTTGAGACATGCATACAGGTGCATCCCTACTACGGAGATGACGAGTCCGTGTCGCCGACTTCATCTCTTAAACCCGAAAACAAAGAAAGCACTAGTTTATCGATGAATTATTAAAATGTTAATGCAGCCTCCTTAATGTTTTTCCCTGGCACATTTGTAATCATTACTTCTGCCGGTGCTGTGGCAAGCTTTATGTGTGCGCTTAAACGCTTATTAGGCTATATGCAATTAAAGGCTCATTATTATGATTTTAATTGTTTATTAATAAATGTGCGATTAGTTGACTAATGCTTCAAATGAACGACTACTAGTCGACCAGAAAAATCTTTAGTCGAGGGCAGCCCTAGTATTTATATATACATAATAAATATACACAGTACACACACATATAGTATGTAAACATAAGCTTTTATTTTTAATCAATTAATCGCAACTAATCGTTTTGCAGCCCTACATTCCACATTATACAATAAAATTCCATTTTTATGACCAGATTCCACGATTCCATCCACATTGCAGGAAATCATAGGGCCCTACTGTCTTTATGAGTGTTCTGCAAGTGTAGCTAAGTTTGATAACTTTGCAGGTGTTTCGGAAAGTAGCGTTCCGGATTGTCAACAGCGAGGAAACGGAGGTCAACGTCACCCCGGAGAACCTGCAGGATTACGTCGGAAAGCCCATCTTTACTGTGGACCGAATGTATGATGTCACACCGCCAGGAGTTGTTATGGGACTGGCATGGACAGCAATGGGTAAGGGTTCAACCAAGAACGTTCAAGCCAAAAATTGGTACACTAGATTCCAGGGAACTTTCGTAACGCTGAGTCGCACCAGACTTGATGGGAAGATGTGTAGTTTACAAAAACTTAAAGAAACAACTCTTCTTTCCTCCACAGGTGGTTCAACGCTCTTCATCGAGACATCTCTGAGGCGACCGAGGGAACCGCAAGGGAAAGATGGTCCCAAAGAGGGATCTCTGGAGGTCACGGGGCAGCTGGGAGACGTGATGAAGGAAAGCGCCAAGATCGCCTACACGTTTGCCCGCTCGTTCCTCATGAAGGAGCAACCTGACAATGATTTCCTCGTGGGCTCCCACATACACCTCCATGTGCCTGAGGTGAAGATCGCAGTTGTCCAGAGCTGTCCTATTCTGTTTCTGGAGGGCCACCTTTCGGCAGAGTTTGGCTCAAACACACCTACCTAGAAGTTTCTACTAATCCTGAAGTCTTTCATTGTCATGTTTAGGTGTGTTGAAGGAAGGTGGGCCTCTAGGAGCACGACTGGACAACAAAATTGGAATAGAAAGTTCAAGTAGGTGTTGAATAGCCATGCTTGAGGTGAAGATTGCAGTTGTCCAGGTTTGTCCAATTCTGCCCTGGAGGTCCACCTTTCGGCAGAGTTTCTAGTAATCCTGAAGACTTGTTCAGGTGTGTTGAATGAAGAAAGTGGCCCTCCAGGAGTGCGGTTGGACAACCTTGCAGTATAAGTTTAAAGTAGATGTTAAAGGGATAGTTCACCCAAAAATGAAAATCACGGGATTTACTCATCCTTAAGCCATCCTAGGTGTTTATGGCTTTCTTCTTTCAGACGAATCCAATCAGATTGTGAATAGCTGTTGATGTTTTGAGGCCCAAAAAAGTGCATCCATCCTTCATAAAAAGTGCTCCACATGGCTTCATGGGGATAATAAAGGCCTTCTGAAGCGAATCAATGCATTTGTGTAAGAATAATATCCATATTCACAACTTTATAAACCGTAATCTCTAGCTTCTGCTAACTGTCGTACAAGCCTGCACGTGAGAGTGGTGTTCAGCAGATGTAGGCGTAGCGTAAGCTCTGGTGAGAATATGCTAGTCTCGAGAGCCAAGTTTTGCTTAAAACAAAGGAAAACCAGTCTCCTTTTGGCTTATATCGAAATCCTCCCACATTTTTCTTTACAAATCCTTGTTTTTTGTACTTCTACTGTGCGACCAGTGTTTTGTTTTACTTTCTCCTTTGAGGTTCAGTGTTCGTCACTTCCCACCAGAGCTTATGCGATGCTTACATCCTACATCCACTTGAACGCCACTCTCATGAACGCGCGTACAATAGTTAGTGGAAGCTAGAGATTATGGTTTATAAAGTTGCGAATATGGATATTTTTCTTACACAAATGCATCGATTCACTTCAAAAGGCATTTATTAACCCCCCAGAGCCATGTGGAGCACTTTTCATGATTAATGGATGCACTTTTTTGGGCTTTGAAATCTCAACAGCCATTCACTGCCATTATAAAGCTTGGAAGAGCCAGGACATTTTTTAAATACAACTCCGATTGCATTAGTCTGAAAGCAGAAAGTTTTAGTTATGGATATTTTTCTCAAACAAATGCGTTGATTCGCTTCAGAAGGACTTTATTAGCCTCCAGAGCCGTGTGGAGCACTTTTTATGATGGATGGATGCACTTTTTTGGGCTTCGAAATCTCGACCCCCATTCACTGCCATTATAAAGCTTGGAAGAGCCAGGACGTTTTTTAATATAACTCCGATTGCATTTGTCTGAAAGAAGAAAGTGATATACACCTAGGACGACTTGAGAATGAGTAAACCATGGCATAGTTTTCATTTTTGGATGAACTATCCCTTTAAAGAGCTGTTTGTTTCTTGAAACATCTGAAGTTGGGACAACAGTGAGTTATTACAATTTTTCCAGAGTTGTCCATTCCTGCTCGTAGTGGGCCACAGTCTTTACCAGAGGCGGACAGTTGTGAAGTATATTTTCTCTGCTTTAAAAGTCCTTTTCAAGTGTCTGTACTTTATCAGAGTGAAAACATTACTTCACAACATTCCAAAGCATAATACTGTGCTTTTTACTGCACTACGTTTCATATTAAATATCATTTAATACTTAATTACATCAGAAATCTAGTACTTTCTTACTTTTCCTCAAGTACAAATAATTCAAAGATTTACTTAACTTTAAGAAAGTACTACATTTTTAATGTTCTTAAGTATTAAAGATAAAAAAACAACAACTTTTATTTATGAAATGTAGTGCAGTAAAAAGTAGGACATTATGCTTTGGAATGCAGTGAAGTAAAAGTTTTCCAAAGAAAAACACTGATAAGCTACAGATACTTTTTAAATTTATTTGAGTAAAGTAAAAATACTTCACTGTCTACCTCTGGGCCTGTATTCACAAAACATCTTAAGGCTAAAAGTAGCTCCAAACTTGCCGATTTAGGAGAAAATCTTAAAAATAGTGGGCGTGCTGGTCCTAAATTTAGGACTCCTAAATTTTTGCTCTAAGAGTATTTCACGAAGCGTTCTAGCGCTAAAACTAGCTCCTAAATCTGTGAAACGTTAGGAGTAATGAAGAGGACTCATAAGTCACTAAGACCAAGTCACAACTATCCTAAAATGGCTGTTGCCGGCAATCTGCCTCGGAATATAAACATTTTAGAAACATTTGACGATAATGAGCTTTTAAAAAGGTATCACCTTT
Organism: Tor tambroides; assembly: GCA_021397915.2. NCBI lineage: Eukaryota > Metazoa > Chordata > Actinopteri > Cypriniformes > Cyprinidae > Tor > Tor tambroides. The sequence continues at coordinate 16,450 of JAFVLL020037658.1, read as the reverse complement.
AGGGTTTGGAGGATATCCCAACTCCAAATTTTCCTTTGATTATATCCTTGTTTTCATGAACCAGTTGGGCAAAAAGTAACAGCTGTTCTTACGTCCAGTTTGGTTTTCTTTTACGTTTGCACGTCTTACTATCAGCCATGATTATTCTACTCTGTTAATTAAAAGGCTGATTATATGCATATCCGCTATGAGAAGCATTCATTTAAGAGGCTGACAATTAGCTGAACATATACTTGTTTAATTAGTGACACTTAGCCTGTATTTTAAAATCTTTATTTGAATGTGGCAATTAACATTATTTTTAAACCTTTATTTGGATATGGCAACATAATATCATGCTCTATAATATTTCTATGAATGTATCTCTGACAGAGACCCCTCCCCTAGCAGCCAATCACTGTGTGCATAGTTAATAAGCATGCTGACGTCATTCATAGCAACGAGGTTAACCCCGCCCCCTTACTCTTAGCTTAAGACTTCTCTCTGTTCCTTACTAAAAGTTTGTCTCAGCAGCTTTGAGAATAGGTTTTAAGAGAAAACTCTTAGCTAAATTTTTACTGCTATTTAGGAGAACTCTTAGTGGCAAGATCAAATCTTTTGTGAATATGGGCCCTGGTCTTCTTGAAGGAAGGTGTCCAAGAAGGCTCAAGTAGGTGTTAAAAACCATTAGTTTATTGTAATAACCAAAGCTGGGAATCTGTTTAGGGTGCAACTCCTAAAGACGGGCCGAGCGCCGGATGCACTATTGTGACCGCTTTGCTGTCCTTGGCCACCAACACACCAGCGCGTCAGAACGTGGCCATGACTGGAGAAGTGTCCCTGACCGGGAAAATCCTGCCCGTTGGAGGAATCAAGGAAAAAACCATCGCTGTAAGTTAGCAGAGACAAAGCCCACACTTTCACTTCCAAACAATGTAGCCGGTTTCTGCATTTTGTTTATTTAAAATATGATTGTTTCACTGGGCTAAATATATTGGCTAGTGTAATTTTGCCCCACAACTTTCCAGCTAGTATCTATTGAGTCATTCTTTAAATGTATATGAATTAAATGTGTATTTGTATGGTAAATAGTCTAAGAATGTATGAATGACAATGTGTATATACACTACCAGGCAAAAAAGGTTTTTGAACAGTAAGATGTTTTGTTTTTTTTAAAGAAGTCTCTTCTGCTCACCAAGCCTGAATGTATTTGATCCAAAATACAGTAAAAACAGTACAATTTTGAAATATTTGTACCATTTAAAATAACTGTTTTCTATTTGAATATTTTACTGTTTTTGCTGTACTTCGGATCAAATAAATGCATGCTTGGTGAGCAGAAGATACTACTTTAAAAAACCTACTGTTCAAAAGTTTTTGACTGGTAACATAAATATATATGTATGTGTGTGTGTATATATATATATATATATATATATATGTATGTATATGTATATATGTGACCCTGGACCACAAAACCAGTCATAAGTGTAAATTTTTTGAAATTGAGATTTCTACATCATCTAAAAGCTGAATAAATAATCTTTCCATTGATGTATGGTTTGTTAGGATCGGACAATATTTGGTTGAGATACAACTATTTGAAAATCTGGAATCTGAGGGTGCAAAAAAATCTAAATATCGAGAAAATCTCCTTTAAAGTTGTTCAAATGAAGTTCTTAGCAATGCATATTACTAATCAAAAATTAATTTTTGATATATTTACGGTAGGACATTTACAAAATATCTTCATGGAACATGATCTTTACTTAATATTCTAATGATTTTTGGCATAAAAGAAAAATGGATAGTTCTGACCCATACAATGTATTTTTGGCTATTGCAACAAATATACCCCAGCGACTTAAGACTGCTTTTGGGGTCCAGGCTCACATATGCTAACATGTTTTAATTCTTCTGGCAGGCGAAGAGAGCTGGCGTAACCTGCATCATCCTGCCCGCAGAAAACAGAAAAGACTTTTCAGACCTGGCTGAGTACATCACCGAAGGGCTGGAAGTGCATTTCGTAGAAAACTACAGCGAGATCTACAAAATCGTGTTCTCTGGACAATAACACGTAGTGCTGTTTTATTGCTGTTTTATCTTTTGACATGCCGCAATTCTGAATCGTCCGTGTCAGAAAATCACAAGCACACAGAACCAGGTTAATCCTTTCTGTCGTTGTGAGTTTTTATCCTGCAGAAGTACCACGTCTTGATTCGTGGGATGTGGATCAGAAAGTCGTCAAGATTCCTGAAACTTTCGAGACTCTGGGATCCCGAGTTTGCTGCTACGCAGCCTCCAGTGAAGATTTTATATTCACATCATATTTCATCTCGAGTGTCATATTTGTAAATAACTGCCTTAATTGTATTCTCTCAAATAATTTACAATAAATATATATATATTATGGAACAGCTTGTGTATGTTTACTCAGTAGAAATACACTATATTGCTAAAAGTATTGGGTCACCCCTTCTAATGAACAGGTTTGACTACTTTAGTAATTTCTATGAGTACAAATCTTAATGTTTAAGCATATAATGATATTCTAGGGAATTGTGTGCTTCTAATATTATAGCAACAGTTTGGACAGGACCCTTTTCTATTCTAACATGACAATGCCTCTGTGTATAAGACAAGGTTCAAAAAGAAAATGATTGATTGAGTCAGTGTGGAAGAACTTGACTGGTCTGCATAAAACCAAGTCCTAATCCCAGTTGAACACTGGCTCTGGTGTGACTGTAAATGCAGACCTTGAGCCAAAAACTCATCACCAAACACCAATGACTTGTACATATGGGTTCAGTCATTTTAGACACTTCCAAAACTGTTGCAATGGAGATGGAAATACAATTTTAAATACATGAATTATGTTCCCATCGTTGTTGCCACAGATTTGGAAGTGCATTTTTCTGTTCTAAAGAAGGAGGTGTCCCAATACTTTTGTCTGTATAGTGTATGTACAAGTCACTGGTGTTTGGTGATGAGTTTTTGGCTCAAGGTCTGCATTTACAGTCACACCAAAAAAAAGTTTACATATCACAATCTTGACGTTTCTTCTCAGAATTGTGAGTTTATACACAATTTTGCTGTTTTGACATATAAAAAGTCACAGGCTAATGTTAGAATATGAACAATATGAATTTGAAAGAAAAGTCGCAATTACAAATCCCGTGTGGGAAAAAACCTTGTATTTTTTTCCCCAACGACCTATAGTAATTTTCAGCGTTGTTTTAGTCGTGTAACACCAATTTTGTAGTCACACTGTTTCAGTCAACTTTAAGACTCAACTGTTTCAGTTGTGAATTAACCCTATAAGACAGACATTTGGATAATAAAATGTTGCATAGGATTCCCAGTAATGTTTTTATTTACATTATAAATCATTGAGTTAATCAAATCAGATATACGTTTCAAACATAATTTTTCATAAGCTGTAGGACAATAGAGTGCAAACATTTAATCTGAATTCAGTTTATTACTATTACTTTAATTAGAAAAATAGGTCTGTAAATAATTCATAAAACTGTAAGATGTATCCGAATTTGATGGACGCTATTCTAAATTTATAAAATGCTCGCATTTAACAATATTAAGTATTTTACATTTTAAAAAATAAATATTAGATGTATCTTGCATATATTCTGCAAAAACCAGGCGACAGCTGATATAAATACATGTTTTTTATTTTTCAATTTTGTGCTATAAACACCTTTAGATTTGACCTGTTGCCTTATTTCCATTCTTAATATTATACATTATTCTATCCAGGTTACTACACAATTTCTGCATGTATAAAATACCCAGATCACCCCATGACATTGTATCCCACAATGCACTGCACTTCACCTGAAATAAAGTATTAATCTTTGTGACTTTATACAGAAAATAGTGTTTTCTTGCATAATGAAAATTCAATTTCAATTCAATTCAAATAACATTGAAAATTTCAAACACTACTTAATTGCAGTTTCATCATGTATTGCAGTGCATGATACAGGACGCTTGGGTTGCTTACGACGGTTACTCAGCGAACTGGTTAAACACACTTTGATCCATCAACATGGCCAGTGCATTTCTGCAAACATCAGCTACTCAAGTTTCAATGAAGCACAAGAGTCCAGAGCTTGTTTTTACACATACAAATTTATTTGTCATTACACAGACTACTCTTTCTTGGCAGCAGCTTTCCTCATTGCAGCCAGAATGTTGCTGAGCTCTTCCCTCTTTCTCTTGGCGCGGATGTGAGTTCCCACCTGCACACACACACACATTTCACAATGAGAAAACACAATCAGACCATGAGGATAATGTCAAGTACAGCAGAAATCAAACCTGATGCTGTTAAAATATAATTTAGAGGCTTCATCATGTAAACATAAGGTCAGATGTTGTATTATAGTTATCTGAAATGGTTAATTTAAATAAAATTTATACAACTTATTTAATTTTTAGCTAAAAAATCTCATTTTCATTTACCTTAATATACTAAGATGATTAAAACTGAAGTAAATTCATGAAAAGTATATAAATACATAAAAAGCCTAATAAAAAATAATCACTGAAGCTTAAAAACAACATCTAATTCAAAAACAAAATTAATTAAATCTTTAAAAAGATTTTAATTTTTTTATTTAAATAATTAAAACTGAAGTAAATGAATGAAAACTATAAATACATTTTAAAAAAACTAATAAAAAAAGCTTAAAATCTAATTCAAAAAAATTAATCTAAATCTTAAGATTAAAATATTTTTTTATTTAGAAAATAAAAATCTAAATTTAATAAAAATTAAATATTTAAATTACATGTAACTCAAAATATTAATAAAAACTATAACAGTATCTCAATTATACTAAAATAACAACTGCTCAGATGTCAGTAATAACCTTTTGTATCAGAAAACTAAATCCAATCATTTAAAATAAAACAAAGTTGCAACAAGCTGCAAAAACACATCGCTCATTAATCCAATACCATCTTTTTTCAAATTTGGTACACATTGTTTAACATTTTAAAGGTGTTTCAAAGATATTTTCTTTCAAAGCTAACCAAATTATATAAGCGCATATGGATATAAATAATGTAAAATTAACAAAATGACATTTTCTGTGATGCTGCACAATTTGTGATTTGGTATGAATAACCCCCCCCACTTATAGTAAAAAATAACTGGCCTACAAGAAATTGCTCAAGCTTCTTATGCTATATTATTGCATTTCATCTTTTTGCCAACTACTTTTCTTTCGACTAGAACAGTTTTTGTATTTCATTGATCTGAGACAAAAAAACAAAACCTTATTTGTGACCCTGGACCACAAAACCAGTCATAAGGGTCAATTTTTCAAAACTGAGATTTCTACATCATCTGAAAGCTGAATAAATAATCTTTCCATTGATGCATGGTTTGTTAGGATATTTGGCCAGGATACAACTATTTGAAAATCTGGAATCTGAGGGTGCAAAAAATCAAAATATTGAGAAAATCACCTTTAAAGTTGTTCAAATGAAGTTCTTAGCAATGCATATTACTAATCAAAAAGGAAGTTTTGATATATTTACGGTAAGGAATTTACAAAATATCTTCATGGAACATGATCTTAATATCCTAATGATTTTTGGCATAAAAGAAAAATGGATAATTTTGATCAATACAATGTATTTTTGGCTATTGCTACAAATATACCCCAGCGACTTGAGACTGGTTTTGTGCTCCAGGGTCACATTTGTGGATAATTTTGGCAATATTCATTCAAAATGTGAGAAGCATGAGCTCAGACTTTTGAAGCCTACGATCAACCAGTTCCAAAAACACACAAAAGCGGCGCTAAATTCCAAAGAAAACGGGTTGACAAAAGGCAAAATCCAATGTTTGGTGACAACACAGCATTACAAGAAAGCCTGGTCATTTCTGACTGGGAAAAATTGGACACGTACCCTTTTCTTGATGAACTTGAGGGCACGTTTGTCCTTGGACACCTTCAGCAGCTCCATAGCACGCCTCTCGTAGGGCGCGAAACCGCACACCTCGCGGATCATGTCACGCACAAACTTGGTGTGTTTGGTCAGACGCTGAAACGCAAGAACGACGTCGCATTAAACACGTTCATAATGAAATAAAACTGTGCCTGTGGCAATGCATGATGGGAGAAACTCCAGGGTTTCTGCAGGTTTTATCAAAGTCAGTTTAAGACAGTTCTAGTGCATAGAAAGTAAGTTCAAGGAATAAATTGACAATTGTCTTATATTTGCAGCACTTTAAAGTTAGAAAATACAATTTTCAATAGATATCCATTTTTTGTTCATTTTACAAAAAACAAAATGGAAACACTTTCTGTAATTTCTAATAGCACCACCCAAAACACAATGCATAACTTAGCCAAATTTAATGTCCTTCCTCAATATTTTTGTCATTTTCCAGATCAAATGTCTAAAGTCTGATTAATGAATCAAAAAGAAACCAATCAAATTCAAAGCCAAAACAAGTTCTCAATGACAGATACTTGTTCTTGATTTAAGCATCAACTCACTTCCTTTTGTGACTTTGTATCTTCATTTTGCATCTGAATCATCTTGATTTAAGGATGTTTAGATATTGATTTGAAAAAGCGAGGCTTAAATACTGAGGGAAATATAATTTTTTGCAGTGCATGCAACATTGAATGCCATAATTTTATAAATTTGAGACTTTCAGCTCTTATTAAGACCAACAGAAACCCTAAACCCACCAAAACAAGATCATTGTCAAACCAATCTGCAAAATTAGGTTGAATAAAAAGCTGATATTCATTTTTAATTTCCATAACATGGACTTACTCCTCGCCTGCGGCCGTGCTTGGGCTTGGCAACGTTTTTGGTCACTGGATGGCCTTTATTAAGACCAACCGCCATAGGATACCTGATGGCCATGTCTGTGGAGAGACAAATGAGTTTTAATATACTTTTATAATCGGCTAAAGTATGAAAACACTGTCATGTGAACTGAAGAGTCAGATATATAAACGCTCAAAGCTATTACATAACAATATCTCATGATTCGGGCGAATAAATTGAACAATTTCTACACATTTTGGGTTTATTTTAAATAATTATGTTTTATTTTTAATGACAGCGGTTGAGAATCACGTCAGAGCGCTTTACGGCATCCACTCTGAGCGAAAGCCTCAAAAACAGACAAACATCAGGTTTTAAGTTCATAATAGCGACTGGAAATCGCTTCGTATAGTTTATATTTGTAAAATCAATCACTTTTGTGATGGTTTGAGACGCGATTGATTAGATATTAATAGGATTTTATCGTTTGTGATTCTCTGGCGATTCATACCTGCGTTTTGCTAATGGCGTCCAAACCGGAAGGACCGCTGCTAGGCGGAAGCTGATCTTTCACACGCGACAACAAGAAAAGAGTTCGCGGGAAAAATAAGTGGCGCCGCCTAGAAGTGAGTAAAGGAGCGTTTGAAGCTTCGTCTTGACAAAAAACAACATCTAGATCGGTGTGTTGAGAGATTGCTTTAAAGTTATTATTTTTAATGTACGTTTTTTTCCTAATAATAGAACCATTGACAGTCAAATCAATATAATACATTTTATTTTCATTCTACAATTTTCTTCGAAATATAAAAAATATAAGAATATGGCACATGTTTGGAAATTTCTATTTATTTTTGTATTTGTATTTTTATTAGTTGTATTTTTATATTATTTCGTTGTATATTTGCAAATATTATTGGCAATATAATTCTTAAAATAGTAATCAAAAGGCTTTTATTAGATTTATTTAGATTTCTAAACGCCTTGCAGTGCCTTACCAAGTCTATTTCCTTTACTGTTTTCGTGCAATTTGTTTTTCAAATGGCACTGAAGTAAAAAAAACATAATAATAATAATAATAATAATAAAATCAGTGTGTGAAATATGAACCACAAACCAAATTTAAAATTAAATAAATAAATAAAAATATGGAAAACCCCAAAACCTAAACATGAAAAAAAAAAACAGAACAGAAAAGGGGAAAACATATAATATAATACAATATAATATAACATAATATAGTATAATATGAAAAAATCCACCTTGTTCATGAATTATGAGCAACACACAAATGTAAAAATACGGAGAAAACTCAAAAACGAAATATGAAAAAACACAAAAGAAATGCGAAAATATATATAATAATAATAAAATATAAAATATTGGCTTTTTTATTATTGTGCTTTAAATGGCAAAAACAAAACAGTACAACAAACATTGTGAAGCCAGGGAATAACAGAGAGAAGAAAGAAAATATAAGTAGAAGGAGAAAAAAAGCAATTACATTCACAGACAGGCAGGACCTTTAATTCACTCAAAAATATATATAAAAAATGACTGTAATATCTAAAAAAAAAAACATTTCCACCGCGTTGTTCGGCGCTTTTTAAGTTTAGGACTACAACTCCCATGAGCACTTGGACTGAATTTTGGCGCGGTTTTACGTTAGCGGCGGCCATTTTCTTTTTACACCTCCGTTTCAAAGACAGCCAACCAGCACTCGGACTACAAAACACAGTTTCATTCAAAAAACTCCACAAACAAAAACTTCCTAACGCCACCGGAAAACCGTTCCAAGTGCGACTCGGAGGCCGCTGCGTACACCGGGCCGAAGTGGATCTCGGAGGAGTTTTTATTTGAGTTAAAGTGGGTCTCTAGCGTGAAGCGATATGGCGACCGCAACCCCGAGCCGCGAGTCGAGCCGCGCGTCGGCCAAGCAAACGCCGCTGAGCCCCGCGCGGATCTCGCGCCTGCAGGAGAAAGAGGAGCTCAGCGCGCTTAACGATCGCCTGGCCATTTACATCGACCGCGTGCGGTCCCTTGAGCTCGAGAACGACCGGCTGCTCGTCAAAGTCTCCGAGAAGGAGGAAGTCACGACCAGAGAGGTACGGAGCCGTTCCTTTGTGCTGCTTTTACGATCCATAAATCTGCCTGTATATGCAATTTTCACGCCCAGAGTTGCAATCAAGCGTTAAAGTGGCGCGTTTTTCTTCTATTCGCTGTTAATACAGACTTCTAGTTGACATTGCATGCGTTTAATGTTCATTTTGTGCTTTTAATGCTTGTTTAAACCTTTAAAACTTTCAAAGTGTGTTGAACGTGTTGCACAACGTTTGAAAAATCGCGCTAGGAAGTCATGCGCTTTGACACAATCAAGCATGTGCATTGAAAACCGTATTTTGCGTATGCAAATCCACGCACATATCAGTGCATAAATGCATTGCATGGAAAAGCAAATGTATGGGGGATTTATAAAATGCACTCAGGGAGTGGTCACTAAATTGTGTCCATATGCTTCTAATTTGTGCGTTTTATTTTTAGTTCTACACGAGTTGATGTCTTAGTTATGCACTTATGTGTTCAAATGCACATTAAAGCCGCACTAAGAGTGTGTTTACAGTGTGTTCAGCGTGATTCCTGGTCTTTTTTAGTGTTGTCCTGTTGTGTTTGGGCGTTTTCCTCAAAGTTTGGGAGTGGCCAAATGCTCTTTTCAAATTTGAATCTGATCTCCACTATCTACTGTCTTTGTTTTGAATGGTGACCACATCAAACTCAACCCTTTCATTTATCAAAAATGCAAAAAGAAGTAGTTTGAATGCTGTTTAACGTCTTGCATGGTCATATAAAAGAGTTTTGAGGTCACATGTTCTGTATTTTTGACTCAAACTGAGTTTATTTACAAGTAATGTCTAATAGTAGTTGCTTAAGGTTTTAACCGGAGGCTTGTATGGTCCTGAAATCATCAAATAACTTGCTACAAAATAATGTTTGAATCAGTGTTTTTAGCTTTGTTGATACTATTACTGTTTTGGTTAATATTTCAAATTTGATCATTTTTATGGAATCCAGTTTCCACCACAGAATAAAGAAAAAATAATAAAAGCTGTATTTGCAACTCACAATCCTGAGGAAAAAAGTCAGAATTGTGAGAGAAAAAGTTGCAATTACCTTCTTTTTTTTTTAGCCAAGCCATGGCAGAAAAAGAAAAACAGAATTGCAATTTGTAAACTTAGAATTGCGAACAACAACAACAAAAAAAGGTCGAAATTATGTGTAGGGTAAATGTATCCATTAAGCTCACCAAAATCTACACTGAGACATTTTTAGTGCACAAGAAATTGGTTTCAGTACAAAAAGTTATGTTAAAATAAAATATTAATCTCTCACACAAAAATATTTAATTTTATTGT
>JAFVLL020037657.1:0-11440 GCA_021397915.2 Tor tambroides | reverse complement strand
GAATAATGGCTTGGAAAATTATAGAGTATATAAAGCATTAATGAAATATTTAAGAAAGGTACATCTGTTTAATAGGATTTAGAAACCAATTTATTATTTATTTATTTTTTATTTTTATTTATTTTTTCTCTTTTCTTTTCTTAGCTTAGTCTTTTATTCCATCAATGATCCACACTCCAGCTCAGTAGGTGGCGGGAATGCACCTTTCTGTTTGTTTGCCAACCGCCATAAAAAGCCAGAAGAAGAAGAAGAAGAAGAAGAAGAAGCGGAAGGCCGAAATGGTGGCAGTTCAGATAGCACTTAGTTGGGTAGAAGAAGTGATGCCAAATAAGGTGGTGATTTGTTCAGATTCAATGGCTTCACTTATCAGTCTTCAAACTTTTCAAACCGTTAGAAATGATATCTTCATAGAAATTATGAATATACTGTATAGATTAAGACATGTGGGAATAATAGTTAATTTTGTTTGGGTTCCAGCGCATGTTGATATACCAGGAAATGAAAAATCTGATAAAATGGCTAAAGAGTCACTTAATCTGAATACTCCTACTATTTCAGTTTCACTAAGCAGGATGGAGGGGAAAAGTATAATTAAAGAAGCTTGCAATTGGAAATGGCAAGGAAATTGGAACGACTGTAAAACAGGAAGACATTTTTATAATATACAAAACAGGGTAAGTCAAAGCAAAATGATACTAAACTTAAGTAGAGAAGATCAGGTCATTTTAACAAGACTAAGGCTGGGTCATACAAAACTTAATTCTACACTTCATATAATAGGAAAACACCATACTGGATTATGTGAAACATGCCACATAAAGGAAACAGTTGATCATGTGTTGTTACTCTGTCCTAGGTATGAACAGGAAAGGAATGAACAACAAAGAGAATTACAGAACTTAGGATGCAATGAATTTACAATCTGCAACATATTAAACACAAAACAAGGATCTGGTAAAATAATAAAGACAATTTTAAAATTCATTAAGAATAGTGGACTTAAGAATAGAATATAGATATTATAATGTATACCTAGACTGAAATCACTTCACACTCCAGCACAGGAGGTGGCGGTATGCACCTGAAAAGCTGGTATGCGACCCGCCAATAAATCCACAGAAGAAGAAGAAGAAGAAGCGGAAGAAGAGGCGTGTCTGTGACATCACGCGCGTAACGAGCAGAATCAACTATGGCGGAAAGGTAGTGGCGACTCACACTTTACCGGTAAAAGCGACATCGGATAGCAGATATCTGCACGATTCACCATTCTCCGTCTTCAGCTCACGCGCAAACATCCCATCTCCTCGCGCACTCTCTCTGATCTTCGCGGAACTGACAGAAACATGCCTAATATCAAGATCTTCAGCGGCAGCTCGCACCAGGACCTGTCTCAGAAGATCGCGGACCGTCTCGGGCTGGAGCTGGGAAAAGTGGTGACCAAAAAGTTCAGCAACCAAGAGACGTGGTGAGTCATTTATGGAAATCGTCTGAGCGTGTTTTATGTTAGTACTGTAACGTGTTGAAGTGCCGTTTTTTTCGCGGGCCGCTGGGAGTTGTAGTTCAGACGGTGGCTGCCAGCGCTCCACGTGGGATTCAGAAAACTACAACTCCCAGAAGGCTGTGCATCTGCACGCGAGGCGATGTCTGTTTGCCTCAGTTTGGAAGTACATTTTATAACTAACATTGCCATTAAATAGTATTTAGACACGTATGCAGGAACAGAAATACATAACTCCGTCAGTAGCTTCCGAGCTTATACCTTTACCAAAAACCTTCCAGGCATGCCATGATGGCTTCACTTATACTCCGCGCATGATCGCTTTAATGATAGTCTGGTGGGTCAGTTAGTGTTTTCACAAGGCCTTAGTTTGTGTTTATTCATTTGTTATGAAAAGAAGTATTTCTCTGCTCTCTGACTCCAGCAGCGTTATGTTTAAATAATGCAATGACCCTGAGCTATTCCCCGGTTATCGGTTCACACTGATAAAGAGAAATTGACTTCATAACATGCTTTCATCCTGTAGTGCATCTTTACAAAACAAATACAGTGATGAGATAATGTTTCACTCATGTTTCCATATCCTAATACACAGTGCTGGGAAGGTTACTTTGGAAATGTAATAGGTTACAGATTGCAAGTTACCCTACTTAAAATGTAATGAGTTGTGTAACTATTTAAATTACTTTATTAAAGTAACTGATTAGGTTTGATTACTTTTCCTAAATTTCTAACTAATGTTTTCAACTGTTAATTTTCACACCTTTAATGCAGGCAGGGTTATATAATAATAGATTATTGTAATTTAATTTTAAAGCACAGCCACCACAAAATCAGTCTTTAGCACCTCTTCTTACTTTGAGATCATTCTGAGGTTAAATACAGATTTAAAATCATAAGATTAATAGCTATGATACTGTTTTTGAAATCAAATCTTTGCACAGCTATAACTGGAAACACCGGCATCTAACAATGCCTTGGAAAAAAATAAAATAAATAAATAAAGCATACACATAAACCAAATAGGAAATAAGAGTTATTGAATAGGCATGTGTCCTAAACTCCTGAAACATTGCTGTCTCATATTTTAGAGCAGCCATTGCACTTTGAGAGAAATCAATCAAACCTGGGTGTGTGTGAAAATATTCAACCCCCTTTCTAATCATTAACATTTTTATAAGTAACTGTAATTTAATTACACATTTTTCTCAGTAACTGTAACTGAAATTAATAAATTGCGTAATTCCGTTACATGTAACTAGTTACTCCAGTAGCTTTGGTGCAAGAAGCTCCTTAGTGATTACCATATTCAAATAGACTTTTATTTCTTCCTCATTAGGGTTTCTTTGACATTCCAGTGGACAATTTATACGCAGAGCCTGCGGTTTTGAAGTGGATCAGGGAGAACATCCCCGAATGGAAGAACTGCACCATCGTGTCTCCGGACGCCGGAGGAGCCAAGAGGTCTGCAGGCGTCCCGTTTACTGCCTGTCCTGATTTCTTTGATCAGTTTTGCGATTTTGATTTTAATCACGCGCAGACATGCTTTACAGTCATAAATGCATTCAATGTGAATTTGAAACATATTTCCAAAAGAAAACCAATCAGAGCTTTATCAAAACGCTGTAACATGTCTCTAGAACAGACATAAAGCAAAAAGAATCACGCACACTCAAATCATGATTTCATGATGATTTCGATTAATCGCACAGCCCTGCTGTTTAGTGTGTGTTGTGGCTGATCCCTGAGCTCTGTTTCTCCGTTGACAGGGTGACCTCCATTGCAGACAGGCTCAATGTGGACTTTGCCCTCATTCACAAAGAACGGAAGAAGGCCAATGAGGTGGACCGCATGGTTCTGGTGGGAGACGTGAAAGACCGGGTGGCCATACTGGTGGATGATATGGCAGACACCTGCGGCACCGTCTGCCACGCTGCTGATAAGTAAGAAGCTAATGAAAATATTAATGGTGTGTTATCTGTATCGCAGATTTGGTGTGAAACTGTGAGTGCTTCAGCAGCCGTAACGCTCTCTCTCTGTGTGTGTGTGTGTTCAGGTTAATATCAGCGGGAGCGGTTAAAGTGTATGCCATCCTCACCCATGGCATCTTCTCTGGACCAGCCATTTCACGCATCAACAACGCCGGCTTCGAGGCTGTAGTTGTGACCAATACAATTCCTCAGGAGGAGAAGATGAAGCATTGTCCCAAAATACAGGTTTGTCCCGTCAGAATGCTTGTGTTAAACGGGAAACACTGGATTCTGTCTGTATTGAATCAGCATAGACTAGTCTTTTTTTTTTTTTTCTCCACCAAAGTGAAGAGAATTTAATCCTGTTTTACACAGGAGAAGCAAAAGATGCATTTTATTTTATTTCCTAAAGGGCTAAAGTAACACTTTAAGGACAATATATTACTTTTTTACTACTTTCATAATGTTTGATTGCAGAATATATATATATATATATATATATATATATATATATATATATATATATATATATATATATATATATATATATATATATATATATATATATTATTTGTTGTTGAACATTGAAGGAGCATGTTTTGTAGAAAAAAAAATCAAAAGTGGTTTATTTTGTTTAGAAATCTTATAAATGTATGCAGTGATGAGGAGTAAAAGGGTCCCAGTATTGGTAAAAAAATACTTAAGTTAAGGTAATATGTATTGCATGATACCAAAAAGTTAATACTTGTTCAACACCTTTACTTCATGAAAAATTTTGTACAGTTTTCTGTGTATTTTGATAAAAATATAGAAAAATTCTAGTGGTAGTAAATACATATCACATTTTAAAATATAATAGTGTCATTATAAATATACTAATTGTCTCTAAATTGGACGCCCAGTTTAATAAACATTATGAATTTACTGTCGTGTTAAAAAATGTAAAGTCAGCAAGCTATATATTATGACAATTATGCTTTTAGTCCCAACAGCAGGGACACATTTTACCCCAAATATCATACTTGTGTGTATATATAACTGAATTATTGAAAAGCTGTTGATTTAATCTCCTTGAACAAAGCTTAATATCATTGAGGAGACCTTTGTCTCAAAATAAAGTCAATAAATTTGATCAATGCTTATTTGCTAAATCTAGACTAGGGATGCACCAGATCTTCGGCTACTGAAATTATTCGGCCGAAAATAGCAAAACAAAGCTCTTAATAAACGAAATGACAGAATAAATTGTGCCGAACAATGACGTGACGCGATGAAATAGAGGCGTGATAATGTGATATACGTGCAACAAATATCTTCCCAAATTCTTAATGAGAATCATTTATAAATCTGCTGTTGTCAACAAAAAGCAGCACTCAGGTCTTCCAGCGGGTTTCTGCCAAAATAAAAGCTCCATCAACATTCATAAATGATAGTATTGTAATTTTACTGTTGTTTTATAAAATAAAAAAGACATTATAATGATAATAATTACAACAGCTATATTAATACATATATTATAACTATTTTTTATTTATTTTTATTTTTTTGTAATTTTTGTATTGAAAAGAAAGACAAAACAGTAAAAAGTAAAAACTGGGTATTTATGCAATGGTTAAAAAAAAAAAAAAAAATGGCAAAATGCATGGGGGAAAAAACATGAAAATCCGTGTTTGGTGTTCGTCCCAGTGTTTTATTTTGTTTGGCTTTGGCCAAGACTTTTCATTTCGGTGCATCCCTAACCTATACGACTTTAAAACTCATTAAATATTAGATCACAGAATCAAGTTTGCTTTGCTGCCTGCGATCGCATCAAGAATCAGCCAAGAAACACACAGTGCAGTGGTTTAGAGGAGAATGAAATCAAATGCACCTTAACCCGTGATGCAGAAAACCTGAATGACGTGTGATAAAGAGATGTCTTCTCCGTTTGGCATGGTATCATGCAGATTTTCTTTCATGCTAACTGATCTCTGCAGGTCATCGACATTTCCATGATCCTCGCCGAGGCCATCCGCAGGACCCACAACGGCGAGTCGGTGTCATATCTCTTCAGTCACGTTCCTCTGTAACGACCAAACCAGAGCCCCCTCGTTCATCTGACCCAAAGACAGCCGAGCTGAGGACTCCAGCAAGACCTCTTCAGCTCCGTCCTCACACCTTTCACAGTCTGCTCTACTCAAATCTCTGTTACAGTCTGAGACTGTGAACGATAGTCACCAGAGCTTCCCACAACCTCATTTATTTATTTACATGCGTCTGCATTCATTCCTGTGCTCGAGAAAAGAGATGATGACATCATGAAGAGATGGAGAGATGGGACATCCTTTCTGAAGAAAATCGGTGGACACACTTTATTTTGAATTTCAGAGTTTAGTTCACAGATGAAAGCGGTTTTAGCTTGTGCTCTGTGCAGGCTTAACAGTAGATCCATAACAAAAATCTGCGGTTTTATTTCTCTTTCCTGATTTTGATTTTTCATGGATGTTTTTAATGACTCTTTATATGAACATTTCTATAAATAAAAAAAATTATCATTTTGGTTACATTTATGCCATTCTGATTACCCTCAGATTCCTCCTCTGTGTATTGATTTCATTGATATTCTTGACTGAATCGTTTGTATTTCAGAATACTACGCTACATTTAATATTAAACTGCTTTGGCATTATTTTGTGTTCACGTTCTTGAAACATTTGCAGTTCATATATTATTTTGAATGCATCCTGCTAAAAAGAGATATTATTTGAAAACAAACGTTGCTTTTGTTAATCTGTTAAGACAGTAATTTGTGGAAGTGAATGTGCACAGATTACAGGAAGTAAAACAAACATTAAATCAAACCATAAAAAGAACCAGAGGTGAGTGAGAATGAATGGCTGGTGTGTAAGATTTACAAACATAATGTTGATATGGAGGTTTGCAAACAAGTGCAGATAGCGTGAAAAGATTCAACTATAAAACACACACACACTATATATATATATATATATATATATATATATATTAGTGCTGTCAAACGATTAATCGCGATTAATCGCATCCAAAATAAAAGTTTTTGCTTACATATAAGTGTGTGTACTGTGTATAATTATGTATATATAAATACAAACACATGCATATATATAAGAAAAACATGTTATATTTATATATTAAATATATTTTACATAATATAAATTATATGAATATAAATATAAACATGTGTGTATCTTTATATATACAAAATATATACAGAAGACACACATATTGTGTAAACAAACTTTTATTTTGTATGTGAATAATCGCGATTAATCGTTTGACAGCCCTAATATATATATAGACGGTTTCAACGGCAACATAAACAAACGTTACTGCGCATGCGCGCTTTTGTGGCCCTAACTTAACTTCCGGTAGACATCCAAACAGAATCAGTAACAACAGCTAAGTCCCTCTAGAGTAGATTAGTTTTTGATAACTAAGTTTTTGTTTCTCAACGGCTCTGTATATACATACACACACACACACACACACACACATATATATATATATATATATATACACACACACAAAAATACACACATATACATATACATATATATATGGGTGATTCTATAATTGGAGATACATTTGGCATTTCAGAAAGTTATGAAAAAAAAACCGTTCACTAACAGAAATTCTTTCCAGTATCTTATTGAAAACATATTAAATTTAAATAATTTAGTGCTTGCCAAACAAATTACTTCGTTTTTTTTTACTTTTAATGAAAAAAACAGATATCTTTATGGTATTGTTTGTCAACTCAGTTACGGACAAATTAGGCAATATTCAGAAATAACAATAAATTATAACCGGAAAAATCCTTCTTGTTTCATTAGACAAACAGTCCTTACATTCCAACACTCGAAACTGAGATAATATTTCACCTATATATACACCTTAAAAATGAAAAAAAAATACCCATGTCTTCACAGAACTGTCCACTTGGAGCAAGTATTTTTCATCTGAAAATGTATTATATACAATATCCAGTAAAAAAAGAAATGTTGTTGAAATATTATAAAGGTGCAACAATATCTCAATAATGTTTATAATGTTAATAATGTTTAAACAACAATTTTTTTTTTTTTTTGTGAAAATATTTCATAAACAGAGTTGACCCTTTAAGTAACAGAATTGTAAAGTAACAGAATTGACAGAATTATCCAGTGGACTGTCAGTTCTGTTACACTATTGTCAGCATTGTTACTCTACCTTGGTAACAGTTTGATGGTAACAGAATTGACCATTTTATTTTATTTTTGCCAAAAACTCCACTTGGTGGCATAAATGTTAAGAGCACATGACACTAATGAAAACATGATTAAAATACCTTCAAATAACCCAATGTGTGATCAGTAATAAATTCTGTTCTCCTTTTGATATTGTGGTAACAGAGTTGACGTTCTACAAAACTCTTGGTATGAGAACTTTTTAGATTAAAATAATTTCTCAGAGAGACAACACATACTTTTCAGTGCTTCAGATCTTATCAGTGAGGGAAAGTGACATCATTTCCTGTATCTTACACAGTTGTGGGAGATAATTCCACCAATTTAAAGGGAAAATATGGTACAGTAACAGAGTTGACGCAAGATTTATGGACACACAATTTTTTAAGAAAAAAGTTAATTTTAAATAATTTAATGTTGTAGAATTAAGTAAGTGACTATTTAGGGCTTTTATAAATAAAATGAACAAAATGTTACCAAAAGAAACGTACTCTAAAATATTTTGATTACACGTTGATACATGATGGAAAAATACAGACTAATTCGGACAACAAGAAATTGTGATTTTCAGCTATTTAAGACACTTTTTAAATAAATTATTATATTGTTATGGACTGTAACATTTTGTAATTCATAATGAGTAACAAATTATTAAAACAATAAAAAATATAACCATTTGAAAAAAAGCTGAAAAAAATAATGACTTCGGACACCAAATGTACCCGCAATTATAGAATCACCCATATACACACACACACACACACACACGCACACGCAGATACACAGAGAGAGAGATACACAGTGTGTGTGTGTGTGTGTGTGTGTGTGTGTTTTGACGGTTCATAATAATAGAAAATACTATTAGCCTGTTTGCCGGAAGCAGAGCATCACGTGGGAGTCTAATGCACCGAATAACGGAGTGACATCTTTCTCGATGATAGAGACGAGTCACTTCTGTCAAACTGCAGGGTTTGCATTTCTTCTTCATTTATCCGAGTCTGTCAAAATAACGCATGTTTATTCTTAAAGTGACAGTGATTTATTTCCTCAGGACTCAGCGCTGAAGCTCGGATTGGAGGTAATAAACGGGTTTTATTGTGTGCTCACATGGACTGTTTTCTTCTTCTTTTCTCATCTCTTTCATTTCAGCCGATGCATCGCAGTTAATCTGTTCTGTTTGTCGTTTTACAGGAAAAAATACAGAGACATTTCCAAAGGTAAGCCTGTATAATAAGCGGAGGACGGGCTGGCTGCTGTTTGCTCTGATCAATATCAGGGAGGGGTTTTATTTTTTAAAGCCAATGCAGTTTCATAATTTAAAACCGTGTATGCAAAAAAAAAAAAAAAAAAAAAAAAAAAAAAAAAAAAAAAAAAGGCGGTATTGAACATTTGCACTGGCATTGTGCTGTTATTGCTCATTTCTAAATCGCTTTATATAAAACTAAAGCGTCTGCTAATGAATATAATACAGTAATTGAGAACACGCCCTCTGAACAGAAAGATATGTTTCTTAATGATCACTATTACAGTTCAAGGGAAGATGACAAAACTGAAAATTACTGATCAGCCTAATATTCAATAAAAACAGCCATACAATGACATGTCTCTTTTTGCAATTATGTCTTTTTATGCAGTTATTGTTCTATGTATTATGTTAAAAGCCACAAATAATATAGTCTCCGTTTTCTGGCAGCTAGACTAATATGTTTTCAATATCGTTAGGATTTGTAAAAATTTAATGACCTTTACGTCTTTTGGAGATCACAGATTTCTTTGCAAACTTATTATGCTAAACTATATTAAACTATATAATCAACTAGAATAAATATATATGCATTTTTGTACTAAAATCTTATTTTTTTATTCTTATTTTATTTTTTTATTATTTTATTCTTATTATTTCCTATGGCTCCCTCTGGTGGACCACAGCAGTGATGTGAAATTCATTAACCTAATCTTTTCCTCAGAAGGACTTGTTCTCCATATCGTATGTACAACGTTTTGATAAGTTTGGAATTGGTGCACACAAGGCATATTAGTCATAACGGGCCACACCTAACAAATGTGTCAGATCGTATCTGCTACAACAGATCCAAATTCTTGTGATAACTTCTTTTCCAGCCTGGTCTAGTGCTGACATGTGCAATGTGTGGCGGAGGAGGAGTTACAAAACATAGGGTTTTTATCAAAACAGAATAGTTACGTTATGTTATAGATACACATAATGTTTAATACATGTTTGCAGTTATCAGTCAAAATGTAAGGCAAGCTTAATATAGCCTCACCATTGGCCTGTTTTCACAAAATTTTATACACACTTGTTTTCACATGATATACGAATATGTCCAATTTCATACTGGTGGACCGTTCAGAATTTATTAGCTGCTGAAAATGGGCTGCTGGTGGCCATGTTTGTTTGTTGGATTATTTATTTAGTGATTGATTGATTCCACAACACATTTGTATTTAATTAATAAAATTATTATGGGCCATTTGAAGGCTTTCAGGTAACATGCATACGTGAATGAATGAATAAATAAATTTGTCTCAAAGATAATAGAATTGATGAATTGTATAAAACTGCAGTGCCTACTTTCAATGTTTACTCGTACCTTAATGTATGTCAGTGTGGCTTTGTGTTCACCTGTTTATCCAACAGATATAAACTATGTTTTAAATATTTTTTTGAGTGTTTTAAGTGAACATACAAAACCATTGCTATTCACATTAATTTTCAATGCATAACAGCTATTTTCCATGAACCAAAAGACTGTTACATATGTGTTGCAGACTTTATACAATGTAATTATAAATGTAAGTACACAGGCATAAGCTACTGTATCAAGATTGCACTTAAGTGTACTTCATGTGTATCTATACTGTACACCTTATCCAGCTGCACCAGTACACAGCTTAATTACATGTAATACCTTTCTAATTACATTAAAATGACAGAATATTAAACAGGCATAAGCTATTTAAAATAAAGTGTATCAAGACTGTACTTAAGTGTACTAGTAGCTGTGTAACAGACTCAGTCTGTTACATATGTGTAACAGTAGCTGCCTATTACATCTACATAATTACAAACTGTAATTACGGGCTGATCCATAACTTAGTTACATGGTAAATACATTTTGATTCATGCAAGTACAATGGATACTACTAAGTACTTAATTAAGTAATTACTCTGTATTATGACACCTTAAAATAAAGTGTTACCTAAAAGGTTACCGAATTTTCATTTTGGGGTGAACTAACCCTTTAAGCTTACAATGCTTTTGGGAAATGCAGGCCAGTGTGTTTATGATTATCATAATAAATTAAAAACAATGTGATAAATACTACTTTGCAACATCAAGAAGCATAACATCAACATAACATAACATCATTTTGTACATCAAAAATAACGAGGCAGATGACCACGCCCTCTCTTATATTAAAATAAGGTGCACAGCAAGAGCAATCATTACTGTAATATGACCCTCGAGTCCTCTCTCCCCTGCAGGGTCAGAGATGGGAGGTGATTCGCAGGGAGCCGCTCTGGAATCAGCAGACTCTTGGGTCCGGTTTCACAGCTTTCTGCACGGAGGGACGTCGAGCCTGATCTCCACGCTGACCACCGTCATCACCTTCCCTCTGTACAAGACCGTCTTCCGGCAGCAGCTGCACAGCACGGCGGTGCGAGAGGCGGTGGCTCAGTTACTCCGCGAGGGTCCGGGGAAACT
>JAFVLL020037656.1:0-29052 GCA_021397915.2 Tor tambroides | reverse complement strand
AGTTACACTCGAAGTGGATTGGTCTCTCTGGCGAGATCCCAATTTCGTCGGTCATCCGACGTGACTCGGAGTGACCGACTGAAAGGGGAACAATATTTTTGTGCATTTTCATAACAACAAATAACTTTTTTAGTCTCACTTTTTTCTTTTTCTTTTTTTACTCCAGCAATAATCTCTTCTTTAAAAAAGACTAAAATGAAGTCTCAATTAATGCCACAGTTGGAAAGTTGGAAATGTCATTTTCAGTTTTATGCTCAAAAAGTGGTTAACAGGTAATAAATGGATTATACATAGAGCATAAATATAATTTATAAAATTGCAAAAATATAGTACATTTAAATCACTAAAATAAAAAGTCATTTTTGACTGCATTGAGAGAAGCACCAGGAGCTTAAAAGTCAACAAATCAGATCTGTGCAGATCTTGATGATGCTACAACTCATTCATCTAAATCATATATTGTATTTAGTTATGCCTAAAGGGTTTAATTAACACTTTAATCCACACATTAAATAAATAAAACAAAAGTCACTAACAAATAAGACATTCATAAAAGGAAAAAGGCTGTTTTTTCCTTAGAAGCGCCGAACAAAACAACACTGTTTACCCTGATAAAGCGTTTCAAGTGTAAACTTTCATCCAGAGCTTGTTCCTGCATCAATCTAGATCATCAGTCCGAACGGCCAAACAGTTGTTGCAACTCATACATAATTTATGTTATCGTCGTCCTTGGAAGAAAGCATTAAAGGTTTGGATAGTTAGAAAATCATCCTGCTGTGCCATGAAATGATAAATATTTCACACTCGCAGTCTCTCATTGTAAAGCCGCAGCTCTCCTTCACTTTAAAGAGAAAAACAGCATTGATTTAAATGTTAGATGACTGGAAAGAGGTTTGAAATCCAGAAGTCATTAAAGATTGCAATCACGTGATTTTTACTCTGCTGGTGGGTTATTACACACACACACCCTCCCTTAAAAGAGAATTAATAAATAAATAAATAAATACAGCATGAACTGATGGAAGTCATTAGACACTTGATTTAATGAGCTATTGCAGTTATATTTCTGTTTATCCAGTAATTAAGTGTAACTATCTCATGTTATTATCTTCCCTATTTGTTTGTGCATGAAAACTGGGGACGATTCAGAACAATAGCACATAATTATTTTTAATTAACTGAAATCAATTGCTGAGGTATGTCATGCACAGTTTGGAAAGGTTAGCAATAGAAAACTATTTTGAGTTTAAAAAAAGAACTGTCTTGTGAAAAATAGGATGAGGAAATGTTAATGTTATCACTGTGCATAAAGACAGTCTCCAGAACTGGTCTTTCTCATCTTTTCAGTCAACAGCAGTTCGACACGACACTGATTAATTGACCTCTATATATTGCATATTCATTCAAATGACATTTCACGCTTCTTTAGCTTGGGAAAACATTGTGAAATGAAATGGTAACGCGCTCGTCATCGACCGGGTCTTTCATTTACACTCAGTATTTCTCAAAAGAGTACAGATTTTAGGGTCAAAAATAAAAGCAGCATCTGATTTCAATGTACACACTGAGGGAAAGTCAGCTACCGCTATTTCTGTTGTTTTTATGTGACATTTATGAGTGGGTTAATCTGCAATATACTGCAACACACCACAATAACAGACAAACTATTCACCGGAAATTGTCATCTGAACATGTCTGCCACTTTTGTTCTGACCAACCGAGAAAAAAACATTACATCACGCTAACAATTGTGATTAAATTGAACAATCACTTAGCTCATATCACATCACCATGCAAATTATTATTATTGTTATATTGTGTTCTCAAAATGTTATTGTTAACAACATCAGCATTGCGTGACTACGTGTATTAGTGTTACATGTAGATTTTAATTTCTGTACAGTCTAATTTCTAACTTTCATACCATTCGGTTTCATTAAGAAATTGTTATTTTAGCCCAAAAAGCAAATTATTCTTCCTTAGAACTGGTTCTGTTTGAAATACAAATCTTGTGCAATCCCACGTAGGCTATGTGTTATCAGATGCACGTTTAAAACTGGAATATAATCTAATTTCAGTCATTTACGTGTTTCAGTAACACATAATCCTTTCTGGATTACAATCCGCCATCAAAATTATAAATTTAATTTAATTCCAGCTGCTGTGAGAAAAGCTATTAACAATCAGCCACCTGCAGGATCCTCACACGATATAGCCTACTAGCCGGGACTTTCTTTATGTTTACAGACAAACGGAGGCATGCTTGTATTTCCCACGAAAGCCTAGCAGTACCACTCAAATTAGAAAACATTATTACAAGCTTACAGTTGTGAATCAGGCTAAAGTAACACTGGCTGGTTATGCACTTCCCCAAAAATTGATTTGGGATCATTTTTAACCAAAAAAAAGTTACGTACTACAGCTTTAACTAAAACTAAAACCATAAAAATTACTAAAATAAACATTAACTGAAATAAAATTAAATATTAATAAATATTTAAACTTATTTTTTTATCTTAGCTAGTTGCCAAGACAGCATTTCTTATTTTCAATTAAAGTTAAAGCACTAAAATAATTCATCATATTAACAGAATCTAATTTATAATATTAACAGAAACTACAACAGTTTATCAGTGATACTAAAATAAAACTGGTGGTCACTTTGTGACTATTTGCACAGAAAACAAACAAAAAAGCCAAAATAATATATATATATATATATATATATATATATATATATATATATATATATATATTTTCACACACATTACTCAAAAACAACGCAGTATATAGAAAATCAACAGATATCTAGTTAACAATGTGTAGTGCAAAACTGAATATTTTGCAAACCAAAACTTAGTAAGAACTTTATATACATGCGTTAAAAACTAATAAGAATTACAAAAAAACAAAAGTACTTAAAAAATCATTAAAAATCTCATTTTTATCAAAAGTGTGTCGATGATACTGAAATACTAACACTGGTGACAGTTCGTGAACAAAACTAGCCAAGATGATTGAAAGTGTAATTAGAATTTCAATCCGTCCAAAATTACTATTAAAAAAGATATCTTCGCTGAAACAAAGCGTATATAAAAAAAAAATCAATGGCTGGGGCCTAGGTGACTAACAAAACTGAATGTTTTTCAAAGATTTGATGCCACAAACTGGAAAAAAGTAGCAAATCCAGTGATTCGTTCCTCATCAAAAGTGCCAATTCTTTCACAACTTTGTTTGCAGGTGCTTCCCAAATGATTTTGTGTGTAATAAGCATCATCAGGGGTGCATTTCCCAAAAGCATCGTTAGCCAACTATGGTCGCAAGTTCCATCGTTACCAGCATAGCTCAACGATTCGGTGTTTCCTGAAACCATAGTTCAAACGAACGTTCGCAATCAGCGTCACAAACTTACGTGGTTTGAACTACAGTTCTCGACCTGTGGTTAGAAGCATAGTTTCTTGTTTGTAAGATATATGGGCTTAAATAAATATGCTCTTGGGCACAACAAGCAAGCTAACATGCAGTACTATCTGTATCTTCCATTCTATCTAAATATAAAATGCATTTTAATTATGTATTTTTGTAATCACTGTTTTTGAAAAGTGCACATGTGCTTAAATGCCAACGGGAACCCTGGAGTATGACGTAAGAGGGAACCCGCGATGAATCAAACATCAAATAAATCACAATGACAGGGAACAAAAATAGTAAATTAATCAGTAGGTGCCATGTTCAGTGCAGTAGCATTTTAGAGACCTCTAATCAGTTAAATAGCATAAGTTTTTTTTTTTTTTTTAATGAAAATCAAAAAATGTACAAACAAACAGGCTTTAAATGAACGTTAAATAGCATAAGTTATTCCTCCACCACACGTGTGTGACGTCATTAACAATGGCCCTATGTTGTTGAACTAACGTGTTTCAGACGACGGAGATATGCGACCGTGTTCGGGAAACAGTCGTGACTAGATAGTTCGTTTCCAAAATGATGCATCGCACTATGGTGGTTAATCAGCGAGTTACGTCGTTGTTCAGGAAACGCACCCCTGGTCAGCAGACAGACTGATGGTCGGTCAGTAGATCTGCTGTCATATAACTAACACACATCATCTCTAATCAATGAGCTAAACTCATTCAGGACTATACAGCTCTTTCAGGTGACTTTCAGAAACAGAATATTTCATTAGTAGCTTTCTATAATTCAAATGCATGAATTATTAATTCACACGCACATCTTCCCTGTTCCAAATTGTGATAATTAAGCATCAAGTTTTGCCTCTGAAAGCAACACAGCGTGTTTTGATCCTGGGAGAGAGGAGGGACTCGAATAACGCATTAAATGAGGCCTAGTGAAAGCATTCAGCACAAGCTCAACACCCTGCGGATCTCGCTCGGCCCGTCTCTCTCTCTCTCTGCTCACACACACACACACAGGTGTGGCTATCGCATCACCATGGCAACTGCTCTCCATCTGCTCTCAGCTTTGTCCTCGATGACATGATTTTCCCCATCATTTTGTTTCTTGGCACATCTGCGCTGACCTAGATGTGGATCAGACGGGAATCAGATCCAGCGCAGGTGATCAGGATCTGTCGCTTGTCATTCGCCAAACCTTCGGAGAGCGAGCTCATTAGCAAATTTCCATAATGCATGTGCGCCGCCTCTGTTTAGAGGGCCTTTTTTGTTATTATAATGTTTTATTTGTGTGCACTGCCTCTGTTTGTTTATTTATGAGGAGCGGCCTCAGCGCCTCGTATTAAAATCCTGCTTTGGATTAAGTCATTAGAATAGGAATAATCACATCATCTGGATCCCGTTCTGCATGTTTTTTCATGAAATTATAACATACGATTATTCCACTGGTCTTTCATAAAGGAGATGTGAACTAAAGGAGGACATTTAACCCTTAATCTGAGCCATAAACACACACATCTGCTCACCTGACAACATACAGGAGGATTCAATGGAGAGACACACACACATATAAACAATGCATTTAATGAAAAATGCTAGATATAAATATGAAATTATAAATTGAACATGAAAATGAACATTTAGATAGTGCCAGTAAAAAATGTTGGCTGAGCAAGTAGAAAAACAACAAATAAACAAAAAACAAACAAACAAATAAATAAATAAAGAAAAGAAAGAAAGAAAGAAAATATTAGTTGTAAAATATAACGTTATGAAATTCATTTTACAAGTTAATTGTTAAAATAAAAATAAATTTTTTTTTTTTTTTTTTTTTTTTTTTTTTTTAATTCAGTGAAAATTGACCTGATCTAGCCTGTAATATCACACAGAGCAATATCACAACACTATTGCTTGATTAGGATCCTTCATTGTTATAATGCTGATGCCTCTTCTTCACAGCAGTCACTAAATAAAAACAGTATGTTGAAAATATAGTGTCAAACATTGCACTGCATTAAAACTGAATTTATCCACTGATTAGTTCAATTTCAATGCCACAGACAGTACTATCAGCCTAATTGAGCCATTAAAATTCAGTGCTAATTACACAGCAAATAATGGCTTGCGATGAGCATCCTTCTGGTGATTTTAAAGGTGTTTGTTATTTATTTATGCATCTGTTTATTACCACATCCTGCTTAAGCATCCAGGCCATCTAATATAATCAAACGTCATCTTTGTCCTTTTAGAAATTATATTCTACGTAAAGATGAAAATTGAAGTGTTTCGCATGTACACAGCAGCAGATGTCTAGGGAGCCATGTTTCACAAACAGGCAAAAAGAAGTCTTGCAGCAGTTTTGTCCTCCTGGGAGAGACAGCAGAACATCATTTGGTCTTTGGAAAAGCAACGGATAATGTTTTTGGATTTGGCCCATTCGCTGAATCCTGGAAAAGAGCATGTGGAGTTTGTGAGGACAGGAGCCGCTTTAGGCTCCTCATCTGAACTCCATCATCTTCCAATATGTGCACAAAACACTGACTGCACACTCTTAAAAACAAAGGTTTTCACAGCGATGCCATAGAGGAACCATTTTTGGTTCCCCAAAGAACCTATCAGTAAACAGTTCTTAAAAGAACAATTTTTCTTAGCATGGAGAACATTTTTATAATCTAAAGATTTTTTTTTTTTTTTTTTTTTCATGATAAAGAACAAATGGTTAATTGGAAACGTGAGCACAAAATAAAGTATTTTGGAGAATGTTTGAAACCAAACAGTTGATGGTAGCCATTGACTTCAATAGTATTTTTTTTCCCATGCTATGGAAGTCAATGGCTACTGTTATTAGCATTCTTCAAAATATATTCTTCTGTGTTCAACAGAAGAAAGAAACTAACACAGATTTGGAACAACATGAGGGTGAGTAAAAGATGACAGCATTTTCATTTCTGGGTGAACTGTCCCTATAAGAGCATTTCAAAATAGAGTCAAGCATCCTCTCTACATAGTGTTTTCACAGCGAAGCCATAGAAGAGACATTTTTGCTTCCCCAAAGAACCTTATAGTGAGCAGTCCTTTAAACAACCTTTTTTTTCTGTGAAAAATGATTTAATAATCTAAAGTAGGGCTGGGCAATATGGTCAGAAATGTTACCACAATATATATTTTTTTCCATATCATACAATATTGATATTTATCATTATATTCATTTACCATTAATGGTGAAGGAAATGATTTAAACATGTTTGTTAGATTAGAATGAATGTAAACATAACTTCACAATTAAACTTTACAGAGTAACATACATTTTAATTAAGGGCCTCATAAAATCTATTTTTCAGCTAAATCCTATTAAAACTCTCTCTAAACTACCTCTATTAAATAATAAATAATGTGATTCTCAATTTATGCAGAATGGTGCAGCTCTTAAATGAGTCCAGTTTTATGTGGCCTGCTTTATTTCAAATCCAATTCTAACAAACCATTAACTATGACTTTTGCCTCAATTAACTCCTAATTTGCTGCTTATTAATAGTTAGGTAGTTGTTAGGTTTTGTTATTGGCTAGGATTAGGGATGTAGAATATGATCAGGCAGAATATGTGCTTTATAAATGCTAATAAACAGCCAACATGTTAATAATAGGCATGCTAATAAGCAACTAGTTAATAGTGAGAATTGGTCCCTAAACTGAAGTGTTACTGTTTTTTTGTTTGTTTTTTTAACCACTGGATCAAAACTGGAATCAATAAGCAGAATCTGAATCAAAATTCAAACGATACCCAGCACTATTAAAAACATGCACTGACTGGCTGCTGTCATCACCTTAAATATCCAGAGATTATAATTGTTATCCACATACATTTCATCGCAATATTGATATATAGTTTACTGCCCAGCCCTACTCTGATGAACCTTGTTCTTCTATAAGGAACCTTTTGTGCAAAGATTTTGAACCATCAATTCCAGTAAAGAACCTTTATGAGTTTAAAGCTGCGTATCGGGATTCATTTCAACGAGAGCGCACTGGAGCAATGCGGCGGATTTATGTCTAAACCAAATCCAGGCGGGACGTTTAACAAAAGCAATGTCGCTTTATTGCAGAATTCAATTATCATCAAATCAACCTCAACAAGTGCGTGATATCACCCACGAGCAAATGCATTCTCAACTTCTAATGAGAAATTACGAGTTAACACGTAACGAAGACTCGTTCGACAAAGCGAAACAGAAATCGTTCCAAGTGCTCTCCGGAGAACTCCTGGTTGGGAATCGCTGAAACGACGGGCCTCGTTCGACGCTCTTCATGACTAGAAATGGATTCATATCCCTGAGAGCGCGAGATAGGCAGAGCTTATTGTGTGCGTGAACCCTGCAGCCCTCCACATCAAAGAGCGTGATAGTGACCGAGCTCTCGCACAAAGAAACTGCGGAGAGCAGCAGAAACTGGTGCTTTTTTCCTGAATATGAATTGGAATGCCCTATGATACATGAGGGTTTTGCTCACATTCAGGGAGGATCTCACAGCAATTAATCACTTTGTTTATCTTTCCAGTTGTTATTCTCGCAGCCTGGCCATTCTGCACACATTGTTTCAGGAGAAAGTGCCTCCCTGCCATGAATTCTTATTAGTGGAGTAAAAATAGCTGGAGGAGGAGAGCTGAATGCGTGCGGCAGGGAGAGGCCGAGAGATGAGCGCGTGTAAACCCAGTGTAACTCTGTCATTCTGTTTGCCGTGTTAAATTACCTCAGGGAGAACCGAACACTCTTTTTTGACAGACGTGTTCAGAGCGTGGTGTGGAGAGCCGCGTTTTTCTTGATTGTTTAACTGGCTTTAGTGCTCCGCTTGGTGCCGCTTGCAAGAAATACACTCATATTTCATTGGAGTGTAGTTTGCTTTAAAGGTCTGTAATGACTGAAGCATTCGTCAATGGCAGCAGCTCGGCTGGAGCAGGACCGTCGGAAATGCGTGATTCGAAGTCCGCCAACCTGTTTCATGGGAGTTCCCCTTACAGAAAAACCACGAGTTTCACATGTGCAAAAACACATGCTTACATATATACAGTGGGTACGGAAAGTATTCAGACCCCCCTAAATTTTTTCAATTTTTTTATGTTGCAGCCTGATACTACAATTGTTTAAATTCATTTTTTTTCTCATTAATCTACATGCCGTACCTCATAATGACAAAGTGAAAACAGAATTTTAATAATACCCAAATTTCCAGATAAAAGAAAAACTGAAATATCACATTTACATAAGTATTCAGACCTCATCTATACTGAACAGCTAATCTGGCATTAATTACAGCTTCAAGTCTTTTGGGTATGATGCAACAAGCTTTGCACACCTGGACTGGGGAGTTTCTGCCATTCTCTTTGCAAATCCTCTCAAGCTCTGTCAGGTTGGATGGGGACCGTCGGTGGACAGCCATTTTCAGGTCTCTCCAGAGATGTTCGATAGGGTCTGTCAGGGTTCTGGCTGTCACTCTAGGACATTCACAGAGTTGTCTATAAGCCACTCTTGCAGTGTGCTTAGGGTCATTGTCCTGTTGGAAGGTGAACCTTCTGCCCAGTCTGAGGTTCTGAATGCTCTGGACTGGGTTTTCACTAAGGCTATCTCAGTATTTTGGTGCATTGAGCTTTTCTTCTACTCTGATGAGTCCCTCAGTCCCTGCCGCTGAAAAACAGCCCTACAGCATGAGGCTGCTACCAGCACACTTTACTTTTAGGATGATGAGCAGAGCTAGTTTCTTTCAAACATGATGCATGGAATTGAGGTTCATCAGACCAGAGAATCTTGTTTTTCAGAGTCCTTTAGGTGCTTTTTTGTAAATTCCAAGTGTGTTTTCATGTGTCTTCACTGAGGAGAGGATTGAGTCTGGCCACACTGCCATAAAGCACAGATTGCTGGAGTGTTTCAGTAATGTTTGTCCTTCAGTAGGTTTCTCCTATCTCCAAATATGATCATGGAGCTCAACTAGAGTGACCATCAGCTTCTTGGTCACCAGTATAACCAAAGCCATTCTCCATGAATTGCTCAGTTTGGCCAGGAGGTCAGCTCTAGGAAGAGTCCTGGTTGTTCCAAACGTCTTACATTATGTATAAATGGAGGCTACATGCTTCTGTGAACCTTCAGGCAGCAGAATTTTTTGTAGCCTTCCCTAGATCTGTGCCTCGATACAACCTGTCTCTGAGCTCTGCAGGCAGTTCCTTTGACCTCATGGTTTGTTTTCTACCTCTCCATGCTTCAATGTGTGGAAACATTCCCAGCAAATATTCAAGAGAAATGCGAGGCACCTGGAGCTAAATTTCAAGTTTTGTTGTAAAGGGTCTGAATACTTACGTAAATGTGATATTTCAGTTTTTTATTTTTAATACATTTACAGACATTTCTAAATTCCTGTTTTCACTTTGTCATTATGAGGTACGGAGTATAGATTAATGAGAAAAAAAATGAATTTAAACAATTGCAGTATCAGGCTGCAACATAAAAAAATTGAAAAAATTTAAGGGGGTCTGAATACTTTCCGTACCCACTGTATGTGATTCTGCACATGATGAAATGTGAAATTTCATGTGAAAATCTCATGTGAAACGTGTGAAATGTGTGTTTTTGGAACATTTTCATGTGAATTTGCATGTGAATCCCATGTGAATCCCATATGAAACCCATGGTACTTTCCTATGTGAAATCCATGTGATCACATGTGAAACATGTATATTATAAACCTGCTTGTGTTGCAATGTGATTGTGAAATGACTTTAAAAACTAGTCAATATTTAACTCATGCACAATATACACTCAACAAATATTTAATCCTGTTTTAAGGCCTCAACTGTATAGTAAAATTCCATTAAGTTTTATTGAGCAATCCTTATACACTATTCCAGCTAGGTAACTAGTTATGATATAGCTGGGGACTACTTTCAGTTGCTGCGTCATATCACTGCGCCTGCTGCACTCATGGTACGGCAGCAAAGTTCCTTGATTATTATGCCAGAATGAGAGTATAGTTCCTAGCCATATTGGCCTAGAAAACCACAACTTTTCAATTTCCGTCGGTCTTAGTACACGATGTAACTACAGAAGAGTCAAGCTTTAAATAGGAAAATTATCGAAACTCTTTGGTCATTTTTGAGCGAGATGCTAACGGTCTAATCCGATTCAATGATCTATGCTAAGCTAAGCTAAAAGTGCTACCGCCAGACCCGGAGATCAGCTGAATGGATTCAAAAACGGTAAAACTCAACTGTTTAACTCTAGGGGAGTTGTAAAATGAGCCTATTTTCAAAAAAAAAAAAAAAAAAAAGTGGAGTGTTCCTTTAACTTTTATTTTACTAATTAGCCCAGGGGTGCCCAGTCCTGCTCATGGCAATCGACCGTCCTTGAAAGTTCAGCTCCAACTCTAATCAAACAGACCTGAAGCAACTAATTTAGGTCTTCAGGATCACTTTAAAATTAAATGCAGGTGTGTTTGATTAGAGTTGGAGCTGAACTTTGCAGGACAGTTGATCGCCAGGAGCAGGATTAGGCACCCCTGAACTAGCCTATATAGCCTAATGCAACTTCAGTACATTTCAACAAACAAAGAAAGCTACAAGGGACTGCAGTGGGAAGCAGGAAATGAGAACAAACTAAAAGTCAACATAATACCACAGTGTGAAGCTGAAAATGCACAGTATTTGTTACATGTAGCTAACATGTGATACACATGTGCCCTTATGTTGCAACATGTGTATTCATGTTGTCTTCATGTTGGACACGTGATCACATGTGGAAAACGTGAAATTCATGTGGGTTTTTTGCATGCTATTAAAAGCCCTTTGAAATATAATCAAGTAGCCACTATATATAGCATATACCAGGGATGCCACAATTCTCAATATAACATTGAACCGCTCAGTACAACATTCACGGTTCAATACACACGGTAGGGATTCTACTGTAAAGACTTGTAATCAGAAGTGTTTCTAAAACTGTTGTCCAACAAACGAGAACATTATAACGTTTTTACTCCACAACATCAGTCAAATGTTTGAAATATCAGATCAAAAAAGGAAGTTGTGGCTTATCACAGAATGAGGCAGAAAATATATTCTATACTGTAATAAAGGCTATGTCGATTAGCAATGGATTACAAATATACACCTTTCTGAAAATATCTGAGATGGCTTGAAGAACACAGATAAACTATACATCGTCACAGTCGAGTGTTTATTGTCTTTATTTCATCATTCAAAACATTTCTATCTTTTAATTCAGTCACAGAGAGAGCTGGAGAGCTGTTTATCCACATTAGGGATTTCCTGGAGCATCATGAGTTCTGTTACTTTTGTGCTGCATGTGTGGAGTTTCTGCACGAGGGCACCCTCTGGCTTCCAGTATGAATGAAACAGACATTAAATGTGTTTATTTATAGCACTCAAAATTGTCAAAAAAAATAGTAAAAATAATACTTCTCTCAAAAGAAATTTTAAGTTGACATATAATAATCCATGTTTTTCTCTCCAGTGTACAGGAGTTTTGTGTTGTTCATTTGTTTTAAAAATCACATTTTAAATTGCAAAAACACTGTGAAGCCATCAGAACCGAACTGAACTGAAAGCCATGGTTAAAAAAACAAGGTATATATTGAACCATGCATCCCTAGTACAGGTATATAAATAAAATTATTTTCAATAATATTGTATATACTACTATATAAAATAACATTTAAATACACTACCATTCAAAATTTTGGGTCAATTTTAAATAGTTTTTTTTTTTTTTTTTTGACATGTTTTCAAAAGAAGTCTCTTCTGCTCACCAAGACTGCGTTTATTTATTTTTCAAAAATACAGTAAAAACTTACTCAAAAAAATACTTGTCTTCAGTGTCATATGATCCTTCAGAAATCATTCTAATATGCTGATGTTCTGCTCAAGAAACATTTCTGATTATTATCAATGTTGAAAACAGTTGTGCTGCCCAATATTTTTGTGGAAACCATGATGCATTTTATTTTTCAGGATTCACAGATGAATAGAAAGTTCAAAAAACAGCATTTATTTGAAATGGGAATCATTTATAACATTATACATGTATTTACTGTCACTTTTGATCATTTTAATGCATCCCTAAAGAAATAAAAGTAATAATTTATTTATTTTTTAAAAAACTACCAATTTCAAACTTCTCAACAGTACTGGGTGCATAAATTTTAAAGAGTTACTACTAGCATATATAAGTCCTCAACATGAACTAAACTTCAATTTGACTTAATTTGGTCTCTAAAATGTTGTATGTGTTTTATGTTTGTTTTTTTGTTTTTATTGTAAACCATAAAATGTCTGCAACAGCGTTTTACAGGGAGCCTGTTTTCATCACAACGGACAATTAACCTGTCCACCTCTAATGCCTATAAAAAGCCCTTGTATTTATATGAATTTATGCTTATTTAATTGGATTTGTGTATCAATTTCATTAAAGGTGGCTGCTCTCTTCTGAGCGATATATCCAATTTTAAGCTGTCAGTGGAACTTACCGGCTGGAGGATAATTTGATGATACTGCTGTCTCTCACAAGCCTTGATCTGTAATCTAATTTAGAGGATGATTTCCTGCAGTGAGACTTCAGCCATTCAGACAACAAAGGTTACTTGATGAGAAAGAAAGAAAGAAAGAAAGAAAGAAAGAAAGAAAGAAAGAAAGATCCAAATGGGCAGCATAAATAAAACTCACAAACGAAGATAAACAGGAGAGGAACTTTGGCTCTGTCCTGCATGTCTTACTTTCCCTTGAGCCAAATCATGTTTTGCTTTTGATGTAGTAAAAAAAAAAAAGGTAAAACAGCATGATTGATTTGATTCTTTTTTTGTTGATTCCCAAGCTCAAATTTTACTGAAGGGAAAAAAAATGGTCACATATTCAGACCGAAGTAAACAGAGCTTTTCTTTTTCAGAAAAAAAAAAAAAACAATGCTACCTGATCATTACATCCCTCTGCTTCATCCCCAGTCTAATTTCTCATTTTACCTAATCTTACCTTCTGGAAATCTGCGGCCAGCTGTAAAATGCTTTTAGGACAAGGTGTGAAATTGGAATGCGAGCACAAGATACCTACGGCCACATTAGGAGCCAAAACACTTCAACCTTCGACTCAAAATAAAGAAGAATGTCCGGACACACTTGTCTAAATGGCTAATGATCTATACCACAAAACATCGATTCTGATCTCATCCAGAATGACAGGGACTCGGTGGCTGGTTTTCTTTATTTTTGTGCTTTTTTTGTTTGTCTGCAGTGAGCCGGCTTGGCTGGATTCCTGCGGTGACTGCTGAGAGAGAGGCTGAGACGGAGAGGTGAGACGGAGAGGTTTGGCAGAGGAAAAAACCCAACAGAAACGGAGAACTCAGCGGGGAATTCATACGACACATGCAACAATTACAGCCGGCGCATTCAGGAGCCGACGCTCATGCACCTCTCCTCTGTCCCCCAGAGAGAACATCTGTCCGGCCGTGGAAGAGCCCCAGTGCACTTCATTGGCTGACACAGATCTTCAAGCCAACTTATGTTACACAATTCAAATAGAAGCAAAAGTAAATAGATTAGAAAAAAAAAAAACATGTTATGATCACTGTCTAAATGAAAAGTGTGCATATTTTAAGCTACATCTGAATTAAGTAGCATGGATTTGTCTAATCCTCTAGCAAATTCTTCAAGTCAAACTAGTTCAGTCATTAAACCTGCAAAGTGTCTGGTACAAATCCGGCTTCTTTTGGTACAGATCTGCACCATTTGCATCCAAAACCCTTTTAGTGCATCCTAAAACATGCATTGTGTGGATATCTCAAAAGTTATCTTAAATTAATATAGAAGCTAAAGTGAAAGTCTGTTATGATCAGCAGTGTTGGGGAAAGTAATGCATTACAATATTACGTTGCTCCATATATAAGTAACTAATTATGTTACTTAGTTACTTTTATGGAAAGTAACGTGCTATGTTACTTTTGCGTTACTTCTTAAATCTGGGCAGGGCTTGCTTGTTTCTTTTTAATATAAAAAGTTCTATTTTTGGCAAATGTAAAAGCCCTTTCACATCAAAAGTGAAATGAATCAACCTCAGTCTGAAGGAAATGTTCATTCAAAAACTCAAACAAACCTTTCAGCTGTGCTGCTGTTCTGGATTGCATGAAGAATAGGACACAGTAGAAGGAATAAAAAAAACAAATTAAACAAATGTTATGTTTATCTGAGTCATTTTTGCTTATTAGTGGGGTTAAACTGGATCATCGAAGGTCAGCAACAAAGACACTGGTTAAAAATAGGACTAAATACATAAAGGATATCTGTGATATTTACCATATTTATTTAATCATAGAAGGTTTGCATCATATTCTGAGTTTGTATTTCACTGTTTTATTCATTTCGAGGAACGCTGAATGTGTTTTAGTGCAGGTGAGATGAGTAAATACATGTTGATATTTAGTCTAGAACTACAGTAAGATCATGTTCACACACAACGCTCTGCACTTACTCCTGATTTCTCTCAACAAGCTGTCAGTCAATACATGGGAAACAATGTAACTGCCATTACTCAGATATTTCCTTCTAAATTAAAATGTAATGTGTTATTTTACTAGTTACTTGGAAAAAGTAATCGAATTACATAACTTGCGTTACTTGTAATAAATTACCAACAACACTGATAATCAGTGTCTAATACAGTTCAATTAAATTAAAAGTAAGTTCAAGTTCAAGTTTTGAAAAGTATGCATTAGGAATGCACCGAATGTTTGGCAACTGAAATTATTCGGCCGAAAATAGCCAAAAAAAAAGCTGTTTTGGTGTTTGGCTGAATAAGCGATCAAATAGAGGCGCGCACTAATGCTGCAAACATGTCGGCAGTGTGGAAGCATTTAAAAGTGTCAGAGAAAGACGCAAAAATCATTACAAGAACCGACAGCGAAAGGTTTAGTGCTGCATCGCATGTCTCTGATGAGAAGTGGAAGGGGTGGTTGTTACTGGTTACTGTACAGTGATTGAAATCAAGAAATGTCCTTAAGCAATTAGTGAATAAACTGCAGAATGTTATGTCTTCTAATATGTGACCCTGGACCACAAAACCAGTCTTAAGTGTCAATTTTGTGAAATTGAGATTTATACATCATCTGAAAGCTGAATAAATAATCTTTCCATTGATGTATGGTTTGTTATGATAGAACAATATTTGGCTGAGATACAACTATTTGAAAATCTGGAATCTGAGGGTGCAAAAAAATCTAAATATTGAGAAAATCACCTTTAAAGTTGTTCAAATGAAGTTCTTAGCAATGCATATTACTAATCAAAAATGAAGTTTTGATATATTTACTGTAGGAAATGTACAAAATATATTCATGGAATATGATCTCTACTTAATATCCTAATGATTTTTGGCATAAAAGAAAAATCAATTATTTTGACCCATACAATGTATTTTTGGCTATTGCTAAAAATATACCCCAGCGACTTAAGACTGGTTTTGTGCTCCAGGGTCACTTATACACACGAACTGCATGTATTCAAACACTATCTGCTTATTAGCCAGGGTTCGAAGTCTAAATCTGCTCTGAAACAGAGTTACTCTCAGTTGCTCAGTAACATGTTTATTTTTTTATTTTTTTAAAGGCTTGTGACAATGCAATACGTGCGACAAACATCTTCCCAAAATTCATAATGAGAAATCATTTATAAATCTGCTGTTGTCAACAAAAAGAAGCACTGAGGACTTCCTGCTGGTTTCCGCCCAAAGCTTCATCAACATTCATAAATGTTAGTATTGTAATTTTACTGTTGTTCTGTAAAATAAAAAAGACAATAATAACGACAATAATAATTACAACAGCTCTCTAAGTACATTTATTATAACATTCACACATAGTGTTCAAATTGGGATCTGTAATATTTTCTAATGTTTTAAAAGAATTCTCTTCTGTTGAGAAAGGCTGCATTTATTTGTACAGTAAAAAAAAAAAAAACATGCCTGATTCAAGAAGAGGGTCTCAAAAATGACCAAAAAATATTATGTTACAAACGTATTAATGTTAAGTTAAATTGTGCTTTGTTGGTGTAATGTCTGCTAGAATGTCAAAAAAGTGTTCAGTGTTAAGTAAATATTTTTAAATGGTTGTTTTGTAATTGATTTTTGAAACCTGGTGCATCCCTAGTATGCATATTTTTAGCAATGCCTGAATGAAATGACATGGATTTGTCTAATCCTTTAGCAAATTCTTCAAGCCAGACTAGTTCAGTCATTAAACCTGTAAAGTGTCTGGTATAAATCTGCACCAGTTGGATCCAAAACCTTTTTTAGTGCATCCCAAAACTCATATGCCTCAAATTTAATAAAAGGTTCATGAATGATAAAGCATAATAACAAAAATCACAACAAATGTATGCAATAACTAAAAGTCGACTGATAGTGGATTTTACCAATACCAATAACTAGGTCGGTCCGCACTGATTAATCAACCAATAGTTTTTATAAAAACATAGTAAATAGTTTTCATTCAGTATCCATAAAAACTAAGACAGTGCTGAACTTTATTGTATAAAAAAAGTTAACAGACTCAACTTCAACATTTGAAAATGTATTAGTAAATGCTGAAATCAACACATCTAACAATGTCAAATACTTCTACAGCATTTATTAACCTTAGTTAATGTTACAAATGACTAAAGCAAACCATGCTTGGCTGCTGTATGAGCATTAAACAGTGCATTCTTGCTGTCAGATCTCTCGAATTCACTAGAGGACTAGACAAATTCATTCTGTACCGGATCCAGACGGTTCTGGCACAAACTAAGCCTTCCTTTACCAAACCATATTCTGAGTAGGGTGCATATTTTTTGTTATGTCTGAATGAAATAACATGGATTTGTCTATTCCTTGAGCATTTTTTTTTTCAGGTCAAACTAGTTCAGTCATTAAACCCGCAAGGTGCCTAGTACAAATCTGGCTTCTTCTGCTACAAATCTGCACTATTTGGATCCAAAACTTTTAATGCATCCCAAACCTCATATGAGTTTCGTGAAAAATTAAGCAGAATAATAATGTCAAAAATGTGCAATAACCCCACAACTAATATCATATCTTACCATGGCACATATACAGACACATATTGAGCTTCTCTCAAAAGCCTAAAATTCATGGAAATCAGCATCTCTTTAACTTCCAAAACAATCTTATTCATAGAATTACACAAGCATCTCAAATATCTCAAAAGCTATGTTAAATAATTCATATAGAAGCAAAAATAGATGAACAAACACAGCTACATTAAGATCTAATTCAGTATATCTAAATGGCATTCTCTGTGTAATCCACTTGGCACTTGTTTAACGTTCATGCAAACTAAACACAACAACGAGTCGCTGTTGTATGAGCATTAAACAGTGTGTTCTAGCTGTCGGATATATTGAACTTCAAATAACAAACAAAAGCAGCA
Organism: Tor tambroides; assembly: GCA_021397915.2. NCBI lineage: Eukaryota > Metazoa > Chordata > Actinopteri > Cypriniformes > Cyprinidae > Tor > Tor tambroides. The sequence continues at coordinate 11,171 of JAFVLL020037656.1, read as the reverse complement.
CAAGCAGCTCTGTGTTTAATTAATGATGGCAGTATTTAGAGTACAATTAGCAATTTGTGTTAGTCAGTCTCCAGATACGAAATACAATAGACTAATTTCTGCATCCATTAGCAAATATTTGTTGCATCTCAGCAAAGTTTGTGGAGAAACGAATACACTGGAGTCTGGATACGCATTCAGTAGAGCAACAGCAGCAGTTCTGAGTCGTTCAGCGGACCGAACTGAAAACCGCAGCTGGAGAGTCGACTTTACGCGTGTGATCACACCTTTAATCCAGATTACAAAATGCTGGCAAGAGTTCAAACTCACAGTTTCATGTAATTAACTCTAATCTAACGTCTCAGGGAAGTGAGAGAAAAACTGGACAGCTCTTAGCACGAGCCGCACAGCATATATTCTCACGCTCAAATAACCTGCGACTTTGGCAGCTGGGTAATGAGAATTATTTAAAGTGTGAACGAGTCGCCGGCGATAACGGCCTCACAGGGGTCATACATATAAAGCGTGTGGCAAATATCCTCGCTACAAACATCAAGGTAATTACTCTCCAAATTGCCAAGCTCCAACTAGCATTCAATTCTGAGGCTGATTGTTTGTTTTGCCGTTCAGAATGGAGTTGCTTTTATTATTGCAGGTCGAAAACCAATGCAGCTTTGTTCTGAGGACAAAAATATCCTGAAATTGAAATGCAGGATGTCCTGTGCGGCTTTAACCTTTGCATTGACACAAAAATCCACATAATTAAGGATGTCAGAAAAAATGAGTGATTCATTATGTTTCTCATGAGTTCATGTAGAAGCAACAGAGTTTCTGCAAGTTTTCTGAAGGTGAATTTAAGAGTTTTTAAAAACCTATTTAAGACCAATTAAACAAAGCTCGAGGAATAAGTTGAAGGAAACACAATATACTTCTCTCAATGTAAATATGCAATGAGAACACAATGAGTTGCATTAGCAGCACAAAGTTCAAAAATACAAGTTCAATTACTGTAGATTCTGCTTAAACTGCAAAAAAAAAAAAAAAAAAAGTGATTTTTTCTTTTCTTTTTTGTGGAAATATCTAAAGATTCTTAAATCAGGATAAATTTACTTGAGAAGCAAAATGTGACCCTGGACCACAAAACCAGTCATACCCAACAGTGTCAATTTTTCAAAATTGAGATTTATACAGAATCTGAAAGCTGAATTAATAATCTTTCCATTGATGTATGGTTTGTTAGGATAGAACAATATTTGGCTGAGATGCAACTATTTGAAAATCTGGAATCTGAGGGTGCAAAAAAATCTAAATACTGAGAAAATCACCTTTAAAGTTGTTCAAATGAAGTTCTTAGCAATGCATATTACTAATCAAAAATGAAGTTTTGATATATTTACAGTAGGAAATTTTCCACATATCTTCATGGAACATGATCTTTACTTAATGTCCTAATGATTTTTGGCATAAAAGAAAAATCAATAATTTTGACTCACACAATGTATTTTTGGCTATTGCTACAAATATACCCCAGAGACTTAAGACTGATTTTGTGCTCCAGAGTCACAAATGACGAAGAGAAGAAGATGAGAAGTCTGAGAAAAGTTGACAAAATGAAGTGAGTTTATGGTTAAAATAAGAATATCTGCCAATGGGCTCAGAAAAAAAAAAAAAAAAAAAAAAAGCAAGAACAAGTTTTCATACTTCAGTAACAGATATTTGATCTTTTTTAACATAAACTCACTTGACTTTGTTCAATTTCTCAGAAAACAAGACTTCTTTGTTTTACGTTGCATCTTCAGTATTTTTAGATATCTACATTGGAAAACAAGACAAAAATACTGAGGAAGATATTCATTTTTTTTGCAATGCATGCAACATTTAATGCTATGACTTTATGAATTTAACTCTTTCTGCCCCAAATGATGACCTTTTAAATGTTGTAATTTGTGGAAGAGTGAATTAAGACTTTTAAAGAACTTTAAGCACCACAGAAACCCTGAAAAAGTATGGTTTTCTAAAAAAAAAAAAAAAAAAAAGGTTAAAATGAACAATTATGATAAAGTAAAAAAAAAAATCAAATCTGTTTAGAAAAATTAAGTTTTTAGATATTTGTATTGGAAAACAAAACAAAAATACTGACAAAGATTGCAATACATGCAACATTTAATGTCATTACTTTCTGCTCCAATTTAAGATCTAAGGCCTTAACTTGTGGAAGGGCAAATGAATAGCCTACTTTTAAGACTTGCAGAAACCCTGAAGGAAATAAAACATACGGACGACCGCTTCAGTCCTTCGAGCGGCAGACGAACAGTGCCGAGTCGATAAATGAGCCTGCTTTGCGAGACACACAATCCTCACCCTTTACACAAGACAAATTGAGTTCCAACATTTTCTATTTAAAGCCTCCTCATTTCCGTAGGAATGGAGAATCTTCCCAATTCCCCAGCCTTTTGCCAACAGCTTAGTGTGACATATTGCTAATCTGGTTATTATGCAAGTTATCAGGCGTCTCACTGTAACTGCAGCGCGGCAGATATTACACTGATTTCATGTGCGTCTCGCCGCAATAACTCTGCGCTGAGCGAATGAATGGCTGACGGTGACCGCCGCTCTTCGGCTGCCACTGCCAACTTATTGGCTCACGACGCTTCATTAACCCGCCCGAGGTTCGAGGAGCGGATTAGAACCTAAACAGAGATAATGGAGGAGATGCAGTCAGCTGCTTCAGCGATTGTCTATCTATTCTAGTCATGCAGTGGCTGGTTAACTAGATGACTAAAACCATTTGGAAAACTCACTAGAGGACTGGATTCATTCTGGTTCAAATTAAGCTGCTTTTACCAAACCATATTCTGAAAAGTGTGCATATTTATGTTACGTCTGAAAGAAATAACATAGATTTGTCTAATCCTTGAGCAAATCTTTCAAGTCAAACTAGTTGACTCATTAAACCTGCGAGGTGCACAAATCCAGCTTATTTTGGTACAAATGTGCATCATTTGGATACAAAACTTATTTTAGTGAATCCCAAACCTCATATGCCTCAAATTTCATGAAAAGTTAAGCATAATAGTAATAATAAAAATGCAATAACCCACAAAAAATATAATAAATCACATCTCACCATTGCACATATAAAGACACTTGAGTTTCCCTCAAACATTTACAGAGAATAGAATCTCCTTTGCTTGCAGAATAATCTTCTTTGCACAATTACACAAGTCCTAGAAGTCTCCCAGTGCATCATGCAAAATGTGGATATCTCAAATATCTCACAAGTTATGTTTAATACTTCATAGACAGCAGAAGCAAAAATAGATTAATAGATTAAAAAGCAAGCATGTTATGATTAGTGTCTAATACAGTACATCTGTATAATCCACTTGGCACTTATTTAACATTCATGCAAACTAAAATGAAAATGAAAAATGAGTTGCTGTTGTATAAGCATTAAACAGCACAGTCTAGCCGTCTCCTTTGTTTGCAAAATTATCTTATTTACCTACACAGTCTTAGAAGTGTTACAGCATGTCGTGCGGATATCTCAAATATTTCAAAAGCTATGTTAAAAATAAAAAATAAAAAAAAATAATATTTCTGCTATTAAACTTGCAAAGTGCACAAATCTGACTTCTGCACCATTTGGATCGAAACCTTTTTTAGTGCATCCCAAACCTCATATGTCTCAAATTTAATGAAAAATGAAGTAAAAATACTGAAACCAATGACAAAAATGTGCAATAACACCACAAAATCTATATAACAAAATGTAGCTATGCAGTTTAACCATATTATACATCCCGCCTTACCATGCATTCACATAAGCATTGAGTTTCTCTCAAGAGTCTTAAATTTGTGGAAAGTAGAATCTCCTTTGCCTGCGATATAAGCTTAAATTTACACAATTATGGACAACAAAACTATAGACACTGTGTGAAACCATAAGTTAAACTGCCTTAGTTTTGTTTTTTAAATGAGAGCAATATTTTGTCACATATCATCGCTCTCTTGAAGTGTTGATTAAGTGCTGAACGCATTCTTTTTTATTTATCTTATATAAACGCCCTCTTCCATGACTTTTACAAATTAGAACAACTTACTTTTTTCAAATAATGAACGATAAATTATCTTAAGCTAGCATCCCTCTGAACTTATTGAAGTTATAAATGCATGTGTTTCTCTCGGATGTCTTGCAGGAAAGTGCCACCACTGCATTTGTGACTCTTACTGAGGACTGAGTCGTTTTACATCAGCCTCCCATCTGTTTCCTGGACCCTCAATGTTGATGAGGTCTCCACTTTCGCAGCGTCAGCTAATTAAGAACTGGACACCTGGACAAAAATCAGATAGCAACTTTAAGGGAGTTTTAAAAGAAGACAAGGCAGTCAGGGCACAACCCTGTGATTAAAGAGGCCTGGAGACGCTGAGGATATAAATTGTAATAATGATGCTAGAATGTGCTGTATTGATCTTCACCTCCTCTGGTGTCCACACGCTTGAAAGAGAAGAAATTGAACTGGGATTTCATAGCACTCCTCTATCTGTGTGTGTGTGTTTTCCCTGAGCGGAAGCAGCAAGGCGGTTGAAACAACTTGACTAATATGTTTACATAACTGTCCACAAACTGCTCTTTTTCAGCTTCTCCTCCATTTGTTAGTCTGGGTTTTGTCTTCCAGAGGACAACATGAAGCACTGCGCTGGAAAACGCACTCGGGTTACACTTTTGTACTTCACTGACAAACATTATTTAGTAATATGTGTACATTAAAATATGAAAATATATGAATGAAATGCATTTCTGGTACAGTGTTTTGTCAAGAAGTGTGCTTAATTGTAATCAACATGCACTTGTATTGTACTTCAGATCGTATTAGTAAAACTTGAATATAATATATTAATGAAAAAAAGGCCACTTGAGTGTATTTAAGAGTTTCTTAATACACTTAAGTACACTTTTAAAAAAATGCAGATTGTAATTTCATTTAAAATTAATATATTTTAAACATACTAAATTGCAACTTCATCTTTTCAAATGTGAATTGCAAATATTTAAATACATGACTATCACTAGAAATTACATTTTGGTTTACCATGATTGCTTGTCAGTACAAACCTTTTTTTTTTTTTTTTTTTAAAAACAAAGTATAATAATAATAATAAAACTAATGTCAAAAATGTTCAATTATCCCACAAAAAAAATATAATAAAATGTATATGAAGCTTTTTTTAAATCATATTATATGCATCATGTCTTACTATGACACATGCATAAATGCATGTAAGCAAGCTGCATCGAATTTCTGTCAAGACAATAGAAGTAATTATGAAATTACATATAAAATTGTACTGAAGTCCTACATACACTGTAAAAAGTGATAAGTTGACTTAAAAAAAAAAATTGAGGAAACCTGTTGTTACAGGGACAACGAAATGTGAGACGTGCGGATCCATATGCAAAGCTTTATTATCCAGGGACATGGTCAAAACACAGGCAGGGTCAAAACACCAGCAAACAGGTATAACAAGGGCTAGACACAGGGTTATCCTAGGGCAAGCGTGGGTCGACGATCAGCAAACAATATCCAACAGGGCAAGTCAGAGAGATAATCCAGGTAGACAAGCAATGATCTAAACGAGGTACAAACAGAGTCCGAGCGGCAAGGCAAAGGGTTAATCCAGGAAACACGGGCAAGAATCAAAACACTAGAATACACAAGGCAAGACTAAGATAATTAAGTAGGCTCCGTAGAGCAGCTATCACAAGGAAACACGCTATACAATACTCAGCGATATGACTGAGGAAGTCCATGGCTTAAGTAAGGCGTGCAAATGAGAATCAGCTGTGTGAGATCAGTGCAATCAGCTGTGTGTGCATCATCAGTGCAATGGATAATGGGAACTGTAGTCCGTGGGTGATAAACAACAGTTAGTGTGGTGCAAGAGTCCATGTGGCAAACGAGTGACCTCTGGTGGCAACTGGAAGGAAGGGCATGGACCGGATTCGTGACACCTGTTGCCTTAAAATTATGAAGTAAATAATAATTAAAAAAAAAAAAAGTTAAGTGAACTTGACAATTCACTTAACTTATTTTTTTAAATTATTATTTACTTAAAAATTTTAAGGCAAGGGGTTTCCTCAGTTTTTTTTTTTTTTTAAGTTAAGTCAACTTCTCACTTTTTGGAGTGATTAAGTTAAGTCAACTTATCACTTTTTACAGTGATGTGTGTCAAAAACACTCTAAAGTTCAACTAATTGCATTAAACATACAATGTCCTTGTACATTTGTAATATGCTAAAGTGTACTTTTTTTCAAAATAAGTACCACTAATGACACTATATATGTTATCAATATTCTGATTTAAAGCTATAATAAGGTTTTACTCTTACTCTGTTGTAAATGACAGTTAAAGAGGGTCTTAGAGACAGTTGTGCCTCCTTCCCTCGAGAATCTGACTTCACTTTGATATAAATGCTAATTTGGGCTCTGGTACACTTATATTTATGCAAGGCGAGATGATCGGGAAGACCAGCTCTCCTTCACTTCATGCACTCGGTGTAATGGCAAATGCAAATAGCTACATCAGTAGGAAATCATTTGATTGGTGTTATCTCATCTAGAACACACAGCCTATAGGTTAACAGATCCCTGTTTGAAGCAGGACCAGTAAGTGGTTGGCACATTGAATTCTCATTATAATTAGAGTGAATAATTAAATATTTATCCTGTGCAAGTCAGCGGGGAATCATCTCAGCCTGTGTCATTAAGACCTATTTTAATTATTATAGCTCAGTAATCTCAACGCGGCGCCTCACAAACACACTGTCAACTTCTTCACCATCACCACCAGCACTTACGTCACCCCCGTATCTGTACGGGAAATTGGCTTTTAAATGGTTTCCGTGATGTTTTCTTCCAGTTTCAGAGGTAGAAAACACACAGCACTAGTTCAAGTTTCAAAATATAGCACAGTACAGTGTTTAAAATGATAATACCATGCACTTTGATGTATCCACTAGCAGAGCTGGGAAGTAACTGATTACATGTAATCTGGATTACGTAATCAGATTCCAAAAATTAGGTACTTGTAATTGGATTATATTACATTTCAGAATACTCATAATTAGAAAACAGTTACTTTTATTGGTTATATGATTACATATTATTCACATAATAGCAATAAAATATTCATAACTCCGGTTTGGGAAACTTTGGCGTGTGGTAATGTCTAATGCACTTCATGTTGTTAATAACAATGAATGGAATAGATTTTATTATATCAATATGGTACAAGACTATCCTAAATTGGGTGAAAAGTAATCTAAAAGTAATCAAAAAGTAGTCTGATTATATTACCAAGATTTTTGTCATTTTTTGTTATTTTGAATCAGTAACAAGTAATCTACCCAACACTGTCCACTAGTGATGGGCACTTTTGACACACTGCTAATCCTTTGTTTTGAACCAGTGATTCAGAACATGTATAAAACTGCCAACATCACTTGACTTCAGTTTTCTCATAACGGTTTTGAAATTTCAATGGTTTGTCGCTAAAAGACAGTCTGTGTGAATTCATTATGATTTTTACCCGAAATCATCAATTTCAACCCGATCTCAAGAAAGTGCGTATAAATAGTACACCAAATAAAAAACAAAAACTTGTGGTATTAATACGCAACAATGGACTTTAGCGTGTATATGCTACGCAATGAGTAGGATTAGGGTTGTGGGGTAGATGCGTATCATATTTACGTCAACAAATTTCGTATCATATGCACGCGAAAACTGCGTATTATATGCACGCCAAGGGCCATTTTTGCGTATCAATACCACGAGTTTTTGTTTTTATTTGGCATACTATTTATACGCATTTTCATGAGACCGGGCTCTCAATTTTATATATTTGTAGACATGACATATTTGTATAATTAACGGAAGATCTGTAGTTATTGGTCTCCATATTGTCCCGATTAACCACAAACAAAACAAGCCCTACAAAAAAAACAAAACCAAAAAAAAAACATTATACAGACACTTCCAATTTAATGTTATTACATGATTTATTAATTGCACTTACACTTCACTATAATATATGCAGGTGGTTTATATAGTGTTATGCATGACCTTTCGATGCATTTGCATCATTCTAACCAGCAGGCGTCACCAGCATATGACGTTTCAAACGCTTCAAACATTTTTCAAAAAATATTTGCGCTACAAATCAGTGTGTTTATAATTACTACAATACATTAACATATTATGATAAGAAATATCAGTTTACAATCTCAAGCAGCATAACGAGCTGTTTTGTACAGCTACAATTAGCTGGAAGCAAATGACGCCAGAAGCCGTGCACATTCAAGTTACAAACGGCCGAACCCGCTCTTACTTTAAAAATAAAGTGGATACCATGGGACTGAATGATTACGCGAGTTGATTCAAACTGTTTTTTTCCCCCTACCTATTCATTGAAACGAACCAACTCAAACGAGTGAGTCGTTCCCATACGGGAATCGCAAATGTCCTGATATGATTAATGAAATATTGTTCTAAATATTGCTCTGAGCAGTATACAGTGAGCTCCCTCATCAGAATAGGATCTTTATCAATATCTTTTTATTGGAGCACAGCATAATTTTACTTCAGCGAAACCGGTTTTATAAATCGGCACAAGCCAAAAGATGGCTATAGGGCTTCGCTCCTGTCGTCCAATTGGTTGACTGGACAGTTACTTAGAAAATTACTAGAATGGTTAATCAAATTGGTTACATTATGTGCCAGTCAGATTAATCTTAAGTAATTTCATATATCACTTTGGTCCTAACTGAAAATTATTCAACATACACTGAGTGAGTCATTGAATGTGCATTACAAAAAGAGGCTTTAGAAGTGAGTACATTAAGTTGTATTTTCATATCACTGAATATAAGTCCATCGCTGCCCAACAGTCATTCATTTTTCAATAGATTTTGTCAAACTATTGAGGAGTGTTCGCACAGGACATGGTCTTGTATTCCACCAGAACACACTTTTTAATGATTTGAGAAACACCAAAACAATAACAAGCATATAGGGTCTATAACTAAAATAGACCAAGTATTAAAACAGAATACCAGCCAACCACAAATTACATGATATATACACAAACACATTTGCATTATGCCTAAGCATGAGTCACAAAAGCTCAGTGATTCCACCAATACAATAATAATAAAAACAATACATGACACACACTGCATGCAATAAAGTTTGTAAGTCTTGAACGGTCTCCAGGCTCTCCACTCTTGTTGATGTCGAAGTCGTCTTTGTCAAAGTTGAATCTTTAAACCGCTTTCTCATATCCATGCACTTTACTTGATAACATTGTTACACATCACTGCAGAAATTTGATTTTGAGAATGCATGCTATGCACAGCTTACATAATTATTATCTATGGGCCTGTGTCATGCTAGACCCAAATTGCACATTGTAATTTTAATGCAAATAACAACTTCTAACTCAAAAATCTGCTGCTGGAGACTTGCCATTGGCTGATTTATTTGAATACCTAATGAAGTGCAGTTCGGGGGATGTACAGAGCTGGGTAGTAACTGATTACATGTAATCTGGATAACATAATCAGATTCCAAAAATTAAGATGGTTATAAGATGGTTTAGATCCTACCTGTCCGATCATTATCACTTTGTCTATTTAAACGGGGAACCATCTCAGTTAAAGCCAGTAAAGTATGGAGTTCCACAAGGATCTGTCCTAGGCCCTCTGCTATTTTCAATAAACATGTTGCCCCTTGGTAATATTATTAGAAAATACGGGATTAGTTTCCATTGTTATGGTGATGATACTCAACTATATATTTCAACAAGACCAGATGAAACTTCTAAACTATCTAAGCTAACAGAGTGTGTTAAAAATGTAAAAGATCCAACCCTTACAAAGATCTGAGAAGACCGAACACCTGAGAAGAGATGATGCCAACCCCTCAGAGGATCTGAGATGATGCCAGCTCTGAAACAAAATACAAGACTACCAAAATTTTCTATAAGTTTGATCGCAACATATAATCATTGCTGTTAATAGTGTTTACCGTCTGTTTTATTACGTCATTAACTGCATGATTTTTACTTTACATTTCTGCCATATAGACATCAACTTGACATAGTCACCACTGATAAGCTACTACTAAATATAATGTAGAAACTTTCATTTTCTGTAACCATTTTTATAGTGAAAAGTGCTATACAAATGAAAAAGAAAAAAGTGTAAGTAATGGATTACGTTACTAACTACAGTTTTGGTCATGCAATTTGGAATCAGTATCGGACTACAATTTGTAAGTAATCTATCCAGGTCTGGGGATGTAATATAATTATGTTTCAAGTTCTATTTTCTGTGTCTTGTGGCATGATGTCTGCATTTTAAAATGTGGAATTAACTTTTCTTAACGTGAGGACGCAGCCCTAAAAATAGCATAGCTCATGCTCCGTTCTGCTATACTCCAGGGCTCTGGGTGGAATCATGCAGCTCGTTGACGTCATATGCGAGTCATTGGATCGTGAGGCTCGCAGGCAGACGGCAGCGTCTGGCTCACGCTGATGATGTACGACCGCAGACAGAGAAGCGAACTAACCGCAAACTAGTCAAGCTGCACTCTGCCCGTCATCCTGATACATCATGTGCCATGTGCTAATTAGGACTGTCTGTGTCTGCAACACATTCCTGCATATGCTTCCTCTGTTTCTGAGGTGATGAATGTAGCTCTCACCACGCACAGCAAAAATGCCTTTTTCTAACACGGTTCATTAATTACCCACAATGCACTCTGTCACTCGGCTCCCCGGTGTCAAAGATGGCGTCAGTAGGCCAGCTGTTCATGGGTTTGGATACTGTATCGGAGAGTGCTGAGCTTTCCAACCCTTTGGAGGTGATGTTTGAATGAAAATGTTAAAAGATGATGTCTAAAACACTGACTCTGGACCAGTTGTAGTAGCGCTTCCCACATCACGGTTCAGATTAGGACTGTGCTGATCTCTGGACTGGAGGAAAACCTGATGGTGAGAACGAGAAGGTTGATTAAGGCCACAGAGGAGCTTGATATTGTCACGGTTCACTCATTCATTGTTTCCTCCTTGTCCCGCGTATTATGTCGTGTGTGCGTGTAGTACGTGTGTGGGCGTGGCCGAGCCATCTC
>JAFVLL020037655.1:0-19876 GCA_021397915.2 Tor tambroides | reverse complement strand
CTTTTTTTTTTTAAAAAAAAAAAAAAAAAAAAAAAAAAACACCTTTGATTTGACTACATTTAATAAGTGTTGTTACTGTAAACTAAAAATACCCCCCAAAAAATAAATCATTAAATGGGTAAAGCTTGATGGGGAAAAAAGTATTTTTTGATGGGGGGGATTGAAATCTGAAAGCTAAATAGAAGTTTTTAAAGTAATAAATGAAAAGTACAACTAAATTACTAATAAGAATAAAATTAAAGCGAATTCAAAATATTAATATATACTTTTATAATATATAAATACTGTAACACTGCATCTAATCATAGGCTATATAATTTAAATGTTAAATATCTAGCAGATGCTAGCAAGTATTAAAAGAAATGTGATATGCATATCTTTTTTTGAAAACACTAAGGTCATCCATATTTTAAGTTTATTTTTTTAGCATATATATATTTTTCTAGTCTCTTTCTCCCCCTTCTTTTTAGGAAAGGGAAGTCCTACCAGAGTTCTCCCAGCACTAAGGCTGTTCTCTCCTCACCCACTGGCAGCTCTGTCCCGCGCAGGGCTTTGGAAACTATTGGCCGGCTGGTGAAGCTCGGCCGGGTGAGAAACATTGTGGTGGTTGCTGGAGCAGGTATCAGCACGGCCAGCGGTATACCAGACTTCAGGTGGATGTTCATAACATTCAAACTACTTCTGAACCGTTGTTTCACTCGGCTAACAACTGTTTTTGTATCAGGACGCCAGGGACGGGTCTTTATGCGAACCTTGCGAAGTATGACATCCCGTACCCAGAGGCCATCTTTAACATCGACTACTTCTCTGACAACCCTCATCCTTTCTTCTCATTGGCTAAAGAGCTGTACCCTGGACACCACCGTCCAAACTATGTTCACTATTTCATCCGTATGCTGCATCAGAAGGGCCTGCTGCTCCGCATGTACACTCAGAACATCGATGGGCTTGAAAAACGTGAGATTTAAAATTCAGAGACCTATTATATCACTCTTAAAAGTTACATTTGCAGTGTTATCTATTCAAATGTGCTTTTACTCTCTCTGTAGTGTGCGGTATCCCAGATGACAAACTTGTGGAGGCTCATGGGAGTTTTGCCACTGCTGCCTGCCATCTCTGCTATACGCCTTATCCTGCCGAGGAAGCCAAGGTAATCTAAATCTAAATTAGGTAATCTAAAGGAATACTCCACCCCAAAATGACTAAATTTTCATTAATCACTAAAATTTTCATTTTGGGGTGGAGTATCCCTTTAATTGCAGTAATGAATTCATATAATTTAGTGCATACTACACAACTTTCATTTCTTTTTTTTTTTTCCTATCAGCAAGCTATAATGAATGGCAATGTTCCCATCTGTACATTTTGTGCTGGGGCAGTCAAACCTAATGTCGTGTTCTTTGGAGAAGATCTGCCAGAAAAGTACTTTCAACATGCTGAAGATTTCCCTAAAGCTGACCTTCTTATGATCATGGGCACTTCTTTAAAGGTGGGTATTATTATTATTATTATTATTATTATTATTATTATTATTATTATTATTACTGATGTATAAGGCTTTTTTTTTTTTTTTTTTTTTTTTTGTGTGTGTGTAGGTGACAGGTCTTCCAAAATTAATAAATGAATTAGCAAAATGCTATTTTAAAATGTATTAATTTAAAAGTTCAGCTTTTAGGAATCCATCAAAACATCAGTGTTTGGGGATGGTATTTTTATTAATATATTTTTCTGCCTTGAGTCTCATATGCTTACAATGCTGCATGTATTTGATTACAAAAAAACTGAAAACCAGATTTGTGAAATTTTCATAATTTTAAAATGCCTATTTTTGACTTTATTTTAGGGTTAAGCAAATTTTAAATGGAAATCTCATCACTTCAAACTGAATTGGTCTTTGCTTAATAAAAGTATGTTATTCTTTCTGCTCTGTGGCAGATCGAGCCTTTCGCCAGCCTGGTCAACACGGTGAAGTCCACAGTGCCTCGTCTGCTGCTGAACCGCAATCCAGTCGGGCCCTTTGAACGGAGGCCCCTGAGGAGGGCTGACTACATGGAGCTGGGGGATCTCTCGGATTCTGTCCGAAAGCTTGCTGAGATCCTGGGATGGCATACTGAGATCCAAGACCTGATGAACAGCCATGAAAATGGGCTTTGTTCATATACTGACCCCAGCAATAGCAGCGGTGAGCACAGTGACTCCTCAGAGACCGACAGCATGCACTAATGTCACCCACACACATCTTTAAAATATCACCGAGTATGGCAATGGACACCTGGCAAGGCTTCAAAACCCACAGTGATGTATGTATATCATTACATCTGAATGTTTTAGGATGTCATTGTTCTTACCTGTAGTAACAGCCAGTTTGACTATCTGGGCAGTCTTTTCCTGAACAGATAAACAGCAGCCATGTTTGATCAGACACTGAAACTTGGCCGTGTTTCTGGTGGGATTAGACTCCATTTTTGTTTAAAATAATTTTCTGCATAATTTTTGCTGCTTATTTTGACTGAAAACCTGCATCTGGGTTTCTTATAAATTCTAGCACTTATACTCTTTATGGAAAGCCGTAATGAATAAGCAGAGAACTGTAATTACGTCACATCTGCACATCCTGATTCAAAGATACGGAGCTGTTTAGAATAAATACATTTTTATCAGACCCTGAAATGTGGCACTTATTTTGTTAAAGACCACTAATTATCTCTGGACAGATAAAATGTGTTATAAGGCTTCTTTAGCATTCTACAAAATACATTCAAACTATATTCAAGATTTGAATCTTTATTTGGGAAGGTTGGTAGTGTGCAGAGTTAATGTGTAAAATTGGAAATAGTACATTTGGGTATAAATGTGTATGTCTATATATTTGTTTGTTAGTTGTAAGTCATTTGGTATCCAGTGAGTCATGGTTTGGCCCCAGCGAGTGAATGGTGCTAAATTAGCATGGGAGGCGTGACCTCCCAAGTGTGCAGTCCCCCTACTGTGTGTTTTCACAGGCACTGCAGCCTCCAAGCGGGAGCTCCAACCCCCCCCAAAACTCTAATAAATGTCTTTGGTCAGCAACAAAGAACCCCAATATCCTGCTGCTGTGTGTGAGGTTCTGTGTATGAGAACGGCTGTGAGCGCAATTTGATTTTGCACAGGATCAGTGAAGTAGCTGGTAATTACCACACTGCTGTGATCATATCTGTTCATGTCCCTCAGGGATTTTGGCACATTTTGAGAAATATGGACAAAAAGCCAGAATGCCTATTAAATGTTTGTCCATCTCATTTCTTTTATTCATATACAGGTTGCCATGTTTGTTTTGAAGCATGTTTACCAGCTGTCTTTTAAATCCGTGTTTTTGATTCATGGAATGGTTTTGTTTAAAATGTGACTGCTTTTCCAGTTTAATATGATTGTTAGTAGTTAACGCTTGCATTTTGTTCTTAACATTCTCTCCATTTGTACTTTTGAATGTTAAAATGCTGCTTTTATTTTTCTTATATCCTGTTAATAAAGATTGCATCTTATGGTATTTAATATTCATAGTTTTGTCTCTTTGGTTTTGTTCATCTTATTTACATATATTCTGTTCAGTGATTGGAATATTCAATTTTTTTTTTTTTTTTTTTTTTATTAAAGCAAATTTCACACTGAATTTGACACAAATCATCTTAAGCAACAGTTGGTTATATATATATATATATATATATATATGACTACAACTATTTGATCATGTAATATTTTCTTTTTTTTTTTCCTCCCCTGCTTGTCATATTTAATGTGATGTAGTCTTGCAGTAATCACACTAGGATTAGTGATTGCTTTATATTAGCATTTTTATATTCACAGCCAAAATGACAACTTTCTGCATGCAATGAGCAAATGACACTGCTAGTTTTTAAATTTATTGCAAATGATTGTCTGAAATAAAATTCAACAAAAGAACCTAAATGCAAAAATTTAAGGAAACTAAAAGTTGATGTTTTCTAAAACAAAGCCCCTTCTGATTTTACAGTGGCTATAGAAGGTGAGTACTGGGCCTCGTGAAATATTGATAAGCTTTTAAATCAAAGTAACCAGAAATCTTTAAAAAATCTGAATTTAATTACATCCTTTATTTTGTGTAAAAACTTGACATTCATTAGAAAAAGAAAATGACACCAATTACATTGAAAGAAAGTGTGTATATATAGAAAATAGTGTAGCTAAAAATAATATAGAACATTAGAAAAGACACTTGTTTAAAACTCCAGGCATAAGTGGTGGAAAAAAATTCAATGCACATTTTGCAAAAATTAAGTGCAAGACAATTTCTTAACATAAGTGATCTCATGCCTTGGCTATAACATTTCAAAAGACATTCAAGTATTTTGAAACGTTGTGGAACAGCTTTCTTCCATATGTGAACCAGCAACAGCCACAGACTGTTTAAATACAAACAAACCTAAATGAATTGCTTTTCTTAATGGTAAATGTCATTAAGCCTTTATACTTCATTATTAAAGACCAAGTGCATTTACTTGCTCACAGAGACACGTGAATATATTGTGTTACTTCCTACTTAACAGTTCCATCTTATACAGTCACTGTGATCATATCTGATGTCCAACCGTTTATCTATTTAAACATTTCTGCTTCCTCTCTCTGCTCACTCTATAGTTTGCCATACATGTCCCAATTAGAAAGACATGCCCTCGTGCAACAAAAGAACCTCAGTAGGAAATAACTGAACTATCCCTTGTGCAAGGGACAGGTGGTAAGACGGTGGTCAGCCAGCAGCAGCGGTGCCTAGAGGGTTTGTTTGAGTGAACTAATCTCCTGCTAGTCAGAGTCGCTGCTGGGTGGAGGGCTGCACTCATGGATGGCTTCTCCTAGAGGCGCTAGAGTACCATCCTTCCTCACTCCCATTGGTCTGATCAGTTCCTTCCTGTTGAGAGAGCAGAATAGAGCTCAGGACTTTTGCATCCTGCTTGTGCTTTGCATGTTCACAATGTCACATGCAAATAAGCGGATAGGGAGATACGACCAGCGGGAATAACATCAGTAGAAACTATTACATTTACTTTGTACACACAAAAGGAAAGAACAATCTATTTGTGTGTATCTCTATGGATAACAATATACAACAACTATAAAATATTATTTATAACATTAAAATATATACACTTCAGAAGCCTTAGGTCAGTTAGAAATTTGAAAGACATTCTTACTTTTATTCAGCAAGGATACGTTCAAGTGATCAAAAGTGACGGGAAAGACTTTTACATTGTTACAAAAATTTCATTAAAAAAAATCAATAAATTCGTCAAAGAATCCAGAAAAAAAGGATCATGGTTTAAATAAAAATATGAAGCAGCACAACTGGTTTCAACATTAATAATAATAAGAAATGCTGCTTAAGCATATGTGACCCTGGACCACAAAACCAGTCATAAGGGTCAATTTTTTATTTGAACAATTTGGCTGAGATACAACTATTTGAAAATCTGGAATCTGAGGGTGCAAAAAAAAAAAAAAAAATCTAAATATTGAGAAAATCGCATCTGAAGTTGTCCAAATGAAGTTCTTAGCAATGCATATTACTAATCAAAAATTAAGATTTGATATATTCACGGCAGGAAATTTATAAAATACCTTCACGCAACATGATCTTTACTTAATATCCTAATGATTTTTGGCATACAAGAAAAATCGATAATTTTGACCCATACAATGTATTTTTGACTATTGCTACAAATATACCTGTGTGACTTATGACTGGTTTTGTGGTCCTGGGTCACATATTAGAATGATTTCTGAAGGATCATGTGACACTCAAGACTGGAATAATTCAGCTTCGCCATCACAGGAAAACATTACATTTTAAATTAAATTAAAAAACTGCAGAGTTCGAAGGTCCAATAATTGAAAAAAATGGTATAAAATATGAAATGTGTGTAAAATATGCAAAAACTCCAGCAGCCATCATTTCCTTTACAGATTTATTGTGCTCACGTCTTGTCAATTTCGTTTTTTTTCAGGCCACTAATTTGTCACCACAATCCACCTGCTCTTTGAAAGAAACCCTTTGTACTGACCATTGTAGCTGCATTCAGTTCTGTCCCCTAAAGAGGCCTGTTGATGTGCAGAACATCTTTCTTTGCCTTTACATCTGGCCACACGAGAGCCCTTGGAATCACAACCCTAAACCCCCCCCACCCACCCACCCATCCCAGAGCGGCCCTCCACCCCCTTCACCACCACCCGACCCTGCAGTTTAATTACAGGATCAGTGCTCATTCTAATCTCTTCAAAGCCTCGGCAGCTCCTCCAAGCTAATCCAATTATATCTGCACTGTGTGTCACCAGCGCACCCCGAGATGATTCATCAGAGAATTATCCAATCAAAGCACGGCCAAAGATGATTTATAAGAGCATTATCCAATCAAAGCCGCAGAAAGCTCATTTGCATTCATTTATGTCATTCACACACAGATAAACTTGGACATTTTGATTCATAAAGAGCTACTAAATGGTGTAACAACTTATAGCCTATATAAGTTTGGTCACACTTTATTTTAAAGTCCAGTTCTCACTATTAACTACAACTTTTGCCTCAAACTCCAAATTTGCTTCTTATTAATAGTTAGTAAGGTAGTTGTTAAGTTTAGGTATTCAGGATGTAGAATATGGTCATGCAGAATATATGCTTTATAACTATTAATAAAAAGCCAATATGTTAATAATAGGCATGCTAATAAGCAACTAGTTAATAGTGAGAATTGGTCCCTATACTAAAGCGTTACCATAAGTTTCCCACAAAAATACAAGGTAACACTTACATTTCTAATAAGGGTGTAATAGTAAATGTATTCATACTGAAAATTTTCAGTAAAGGTCTTTCTTTTTAATACAGTGTTGTTTTCACCACTATACATCCAGAACTTAATTTGAAACTTCTAGTTTTATATATATTTATTTTAGAGAATCAATATTGATTCTTAAATCCCAAGATGGAACTTCTAATCTGTTTCAGTTGATGTGTCAATAAAACTTCATTAGACATTATATAGTGCACCTCCTGTCCAATAATTGCAGTCAAGTTGACAGCTACAGTGTAAATGATTATATTTCAACAATAAATCAGAGTATAAACAATTTCATAATTAGATTTATAATTTCATGTAAAAACTGACTTATGTGCAATTTATGCTTGCATACAATTATTTTATTTGAGTGTTGAACACTACATCTAAAAAAAATAAAACAGAATTTAAAAGTTTTTACGTAATTGTAACCTTCAATATTATACTAGCGTCCAAATAAGGGTGTTATGTAGTTTACAGCATTAGCCGAATGATTTTTTTAATCCTTTCTAGAAAATTGTAATTATATTTTAATTTCCTTAAAGACAGAGCCACAATGGTACGTACCATACCGTAATTTTTGTGTACTGTTCCATCCCTACTTTCCAACTATCTTATCCCTGATTTTCAGGCATGGACTGCATTACTGTCTGCATAAGAACCGCTTGACGTCAAACGCACGTCATGACAAGTGTAAACAAGATATTAATTTGAAAAGAAGGAAACAAAGAGGTTTCCTCTGCATCCCTTGAAAACGCAAACCAGAATCCAAGACAATCTCTTAACTAATCAAATGCACGTGCTGATAAGCAGCCTGAGCAATTGTGAGTTTACATAGGGTTTTGTGTGTGTGTGTGTGTGTGTGTGTGTGTGTGTGTGTGTGTGTGTGTGTGTTAGGGCTGCACGATATATCGTTTCAGCATCGATATCGCGATGTGCGCATCCGCGATAGTCACATCGCAGGATGTGCGATGTTTAGTAGGCCTATACTGATCGTTATATTTATACTGATTGTTTTCTTTGCTCACACACAGACACTGCGACGCGACAGCTGTACAGAGATATCCATTTTTAAATAAATTTAGTAGCAGAGATACTGCAAGCGATTTTCAGTGCTGGAAATCCATTTAACCTTTGCTGAAACTTCCGCGTCGTCGAGGAGAGCGCAGGTCACGGTTGCTTAGCAACGGCAGACGCTACGAAAGCGCTAGCTCCTGAGCCCTTGGGAAAGAAGGAGAAAGCGGCGCGGCTGGCGTTTTCCACGCGATATTGTGAACGGCCCCAAAGTCTGTCTACACTGGACGCGACAAAGCGACTGTTACAAATCATTTGAACTTTGTGTCAGTATGTCATAAATAGAGCGAGGCATCAGTTAGAGCGGGGATTTAGACCGGGATAGAGCAGGAATTTGTCGCGCCGTGCATCGCATGCAGTGTAGACAGACAGCATCGTCACTGGTTATGGGTTCTACAGTATTTTGTCGCGTCAAGTGTTGACAAGGTGAGAGCCACGCAGATGCACGTGAACACTGAATTCTGGTCACTTCCGCGTCTAATTGTGCCTGAAATGAGACATACGCGCGAAATTATGTAAAAATGCATGTCTCTGTAAGTTTCCTTGTAAACACAGTTGCTTATGGCTTAGGTGAAGGTAAACAACGAAAATGGATGTGTAACAGTACCTATATTCACAGCAGTTTAATGTTCCTGTTTTCTGTGTCATGAATGTTAATCAAACAACAAAACACAAAAAATTTTCATATCGCAATATATATCGCAGAAAAACAAAATATCGCAATGTGGGTTTTTTCCAATATCGTGCAGCCCTAGTGTGTGTATGGGGTAGAGAGTCAGTACTAATTGGACAGCAAGTCAAGCAGCAGACATAGGGAGGGACATTCCTCCATGGACATGTTGCGTCTCCCCAGCAGCCGTAGCGGGGAGCACCAGTACCCTCCCTCTTCCACACAACACTTCCTTCAATCCTGATAAAAAGAATAGGAGGAAGACAGAAGGAACGAGGATCTATTCTCAAAGACAGGAATCTGCCTCTCTTGGGCACACGCTGCTCATTACGACTCAAACACGCTATGGATGGACAATGGTGCGTCCTCTTGTGTTTGCAAACTTATTTAACATCGCCCGGCAGCTAACATATATTCGCACACCCCTAATTGAGCCAATGTCTCAAACCACTTCACGTCCAAGGACAATGTCTGGCACCCCGGCTGAATAAAACAGGCGGTGTATGAAAGAGAACCACGTATATGTAGTATTATAAAACCTCAATGTATTGTACAAAAGAGCCTGAGCCCACGACCCCACTGTGTGCACCAATTAGCTGGTAATTAATGCTGCAGGGCTCCGGTGGCCGGTCTGTGTGCATTGACTCCTGTTGAATGCGGAAGGCCAGGTGTAAATGAGGCAGAGGACGACGGTAGAGGATTCTTGTCTTAATGAAGCGGTTGGTAAGGAGCGCGGACGGAGCAACGGCGCTACACCTCTTACCGGTGTCTCGCTAGTTTATGCCACCGGTTGTTTAGGAAAAGGTCAACATGAATGTGGCCCCGCACATATCAAGTCTCCGAAGAGGGTGATGAGAAAACAAGCACAATGCTTCTAGAGGATGTGTCATCTATGAGGGCATTATGAACAGGCTCATACACAATGATGAAAAACAGAAAGAGAAACTGACTGATAATAGTGAGCAAGAGTAAAAATGCCCAGAATTTACACAACGGAAAAAAAATACAATGAGAAAAAAAGGCATGCATTAAAATAAAAATTGGTAACATCTTTTAACTTTAAATTTCTTATTTACATTTAATTGCTGCTTAAAGTTAACATACAACAATATACAAAAAACAAATAATAAATAAAATAACAAAAATTACAATTATGAAAATAAATTAACAACCACACGTTTTGTGTTAAAAAAATGTTTTTGTTATATTTAACAATTTTTACTATTTTAATTACATAAATGTTTAATTCTGCCAAAATAAAAACCCACCTTGATAATTCATCAATCATATTGACAAGCTTCTGAGCTTCATATTCCTTCTGCTCCTCTGTCATCTCGTCCATAGGGTTTGGCATTGGGTGCTCTATGTGACCTGTGATGGGGTTAATACTGAAAAACACAAATCATTGTCACTATAATCTGAATGCACAAAGAAATGCAGGAATGTAGAAGGAAAAACATGATACTATGCAAAATGATAAAATGTATTACTTATATTAAGAAAACAAGAACAGCAATTATGCATACATATAAGGGCACTTACAATGGTTTGGCTGACTTGTACTCCTCTGTGTCAGAGTCTTCATCAGATGAGTACTGTGTCTCTCCTCTGCCTCCGGCCAGCAACCCTCGTGCCATCAGCAGTCCCGCAGCATTGCCATAACCAGTGTACTTCAACAGATTATCCACTGCATCACATGATCAACAAGAGAAAATGATGTGCAAAAAAATTGATTAGCTTATTCAATATTAATTCTTGTATTTTGTTAAACAGCGAAAATTCAAACCAATGCCAACAAAAATGCCTTTCAAAACACAGTTTTACTAACTTTTAGAAATAATAAACAAGCAGAATTCTCACCGCTCTCCTTGCAGAGCACAAAGAGAAACTCAGCGGCCCCCTGTTTCACTGCCATATCTATATGTGTCATGAGACGCACCAGTTTGTTTCGAACTGTGCAGCCGATTTCCGGCCTTTCCTTCACATCCTTCAGGGGAGGCAGCACCTGTACATCAGCAAACAAAAAGAAAACTTTTAATCAGCAAATCAAGATTACTTTTCCAAGAATGAAAATTTACTCCCCCCTCAGGCCATCCAAGAGTTTGTTTATCACTTGCTCACCAATGGATCCTCTGTAGTGAATGGGTGCCGTCAGAATGAGAGTCCAAACAGCTGATAAAAACATCACAATAATACACAACTAATCAACACGCCTCCAGACCATCAATTAACACCTTGTAAAGTGAAAAGCTGTGTGTTTATAAGAAAAAATCCATCATTAAGACATTTTTAACTTCAAACCATTGCTTTCAGTTAAAATATGAGTCTTCTATTCATAATATTGTTCTCTCCAGTGCAAAAGTCATCTAATCTGAATCAGGAAAGAAATATGCACAGAACAAGCACTGATTACAAGTGAAAACAGTCCAAAAGATTTCAAAACAAATATCTTAGTGGAGTTTCATGTGAGAGGACAACACGTGCAAGTGTTATCATGGATTATGGGCTTGTATTTTTTCCAGAAGTGACCTTAATAATGGATTTGTTTCTTACAAACAAACAGCTTTTCGCTTCACAAGGATTACTTGTGGATTACTGTGACGTTTTATCAGCTGTTCGGTCTCTCATTCTGTGGGCAACCATTCACTGCAGAGGATCCATTTCTCCAAATCTTTTCAGATGAAGAAACAAATTCATCTACATCTTGGATGGCCTGAGGGCGGGTAAATTATCAGCATTTTATTTTTATTTTTTGTGAACTATTCCTTTAACTTAATATCTAAAGCACTGAAGAAGCAACATCAAAGCAAACAGTCTTATTTTAGAGAGCAGAAAATTACACTGAGCATGGGCTCAACCCTGCACCTGGGCCTTGAGGTATCTGCGGATCTCCCTGTGGTATCTAGAGCTCTCTGTCATCAGACTCAGCACAGGTGTCAAGCCTTCTTTATAGTTGGTCGCCTAAGTGGATAAATACACACGAAGAATGAACAAATGAAACAAGTGGAACGGCTGAGCAACAGCTTGTAGGAGTTCATCTGAAGTGCAATACCTTGTCTATCCTCTTTTCCATAAAATCTAGCAGTATCTGCACTACGTCCATGTTCTTCCCACCATACGTTTCCATCCCACCTTGGACAGGGACGTCGATCAGAACATCCAGGCATTGCACGGGAAGGTTACTTAGGAGATTTATGGTATGACTAGAAGAAATGACAAATGATAAAGGTTTAGCACACAATGCATGATGAGAACATGGTATGCAACTCCTGGAACCACTCCTGGCCTTTGATTACAACATAGCCCATAGTAAATGATACTGTCTAATAACCAATATGCAGAACCTATTTTAATTAACTCAATTAATTAAATATATGTATGTATGTATGTATGTGTGTGTGTGTGTATGTGTGTGTGTAATAATAACTATTATTGTTTTAATTTATGTAAACAACAATAATAATTGTGATTATTATTCTTATTTTTTAACTATTATTTAAATAAGTTATCAATTATTAGATCGCAAAAACTTGAAATAATAATAATTATTTTCTATAAATATTAGCCTATTATATAAATTGAAATTATTACGAAATACCTCACAGTTCAGTAGCTGTATAGAGATATTTCTTTATTTGTTTATTTTTATAATTTGATAAATAAAAAATAAAATAAAGTGAACAATAAGAATAATAAAAAATTTAATTTGTGTGTTTCCTCAATGTGTTCTTCCCGTGTGTGTGTGTGTGTGTGTGTGTGTGTTTAATGAAATAATGCACATACAGTTTCATGGCAATTAAAAATATTTATGGCCAGTAAAATTTCTCAAGTCACCAGCCATTAGCAAGTGTTGCAAAAAGAATGACAATACATTAAATAAGTTACTTAATCTGTGAATATCATTCTTGGGGTTCTTGTCTCACAAACCCAACAAACTGTCCCAAATGGAAATACCAAATAACCAATAACCAATTGAATATCCGTAATATATACGGATATATATATATATATATATATATATATATATATATATGTATGTATGTATGTATGTATGTGTGTGTGTTTGTATACATATATATATTTATATATATATATATATTTGTCAAACTGATTATTGATCGGTCAGTAGCTTTCCAATGTGCATAAATCCAATTTAATGTCTGTCTGTATCATAAAAACAAACTACGTCTCACAATGAGACACCTCATGGAAATGAATAGTAAATATTTGTATGCAACTTTCATTTGTTCATTTAATAATCTTCACTGACGCACAAGAACATTCAGCACTCTCATGTCACATTCTAGGAATGCTACGTCGAAAGACAAACATGAGAAGGCATTCTGAAAACACTGCGAGGTGGGGGGACTTTCAGTCCGTGGGGATTATTTGAATAACAAAGACACATCTACTGACCAGGACTGGTTCAGCACATTCAGTCCACTTTGTTAAAGGGGGAGCATAGAGTTAGTCATTTCAGAGTGCTGTAGAATGCATTGAGAGAGGGTAGCATTCCAAAAGTGTGAAAGGGCTGGTGACGGCACCACCGCGGACACAATGAGTCAAGCCCAAATAAACGGGTGGGAGTTACAGAATGCGTTGAGTTGTCTCGATGGGGCAAAGAGGTGTGTCATTAATCACTTGGAGAAGACATCTCATCATTCACATTCACCGCACTTGCATTTCTTTTGCTTTCTGGCTCACTGGAATACAGGTTTTGAAGCCAATATAATAGACACAGGCCTAGTATACAGAGTGAACTGAATTCAGCTGTCGATCTTCTAGTGGGGAAGTACCTGTGAGCCTCCTCTGTTTTATCTTCAGTGTGCGTCTTGAGCATTAGGAGATGTCTCATGATGCCTGCAATCAGCCGAAGCTGGTGGTCATTGTCCTATCAAAATAAAGGAAAAATGAGTGTGAGTGTTAAACCAAAAGGCTTTTTCACAACAATAGCAGTAGAGAAAGAGTCTGATGCCATGTTTGGGCTTCATTTACAAATAAACGACCTGAGAACTTGGAGCCAATGGAGAGATTTAGGGACTGAGAGAACCACTGGCTTGAGAAAAGAAAGTGCATTTTACGTCAAGGTGATCCCGACCATACCGAAACCAACAAAAGGTCAGGCAATTGAGACACACTTAGCCTTACTTCAATGATCATTCAAAGGGCTGAGAACACTGGAATGCACCAATGTTTTTTTGTCTATCTGATGAAATGGTGGGGGTAGGAGCTTTTAGCACTTAAAACTAGATTTTTACATTTTCTCAAGAAAATGTGAGTGGTTCTTGACCATACAAAACACCCGGCCACATTTCTATTTCTAGATTTTGGGCCCTTCCTTCTATGTAAACCAGCGGTCCCACATCCACCTAATTCCATACTAGATGCAGTACATAAAATGAAATCGTTGGCAAAAAATATCCTGATGAACTACTACTTTGACGGAGATTCTGAATTATGCATCAGTAATTGACCATGAAATGAGGTCATGACACAGAAGTCGTCATATTTATATATGGTGGGGGAAAAAACTGAGAGAAGCAACATGGTTGACATTGTAGATCTGTATGGCTGTACTCAAGTATGCACACCTGCATACCTTTAGAAGATTTTTAATTTATGGTTGAAAAGTAAGTTCTCCAACAAATGCAGTACATACTCTGACAATATGCAAATTAAGAGCATGGGATTTTTTGTTTTATCAACCAGGTAACCATCGCACATCCAAACAGCAAACCTCTCCATCGAAAAGCCAAAGGACTTGAGGTATAATCAAAGTACCCTCCTTTTCAAGGAAAAAAAAACTAATATGCCACCAAGTTAAAAGAGGCACCGGGAGTGACGCAATGACTTTACCAATTAGCGATTGGCACTTTTATTTAGAATGCAGAACTTGTCACTTTATTATTCATTGCACTTTCACCTACTCATTTTTAATATGAGTGAACTGTCTTACAGTCTTTGGTATAATTCAGGCACCATGGTCTTACAAATTATTAAGTGGCAAAAATTAATACTTAAGTATGAGCAGCAATGGTAATAGTGATGCTTGATTTAATAGGTAGCACCACAAATGAAGCCATAACCCATGCGAGCATTCTTTAAAAATGTACAAAGCAGACATCGTAGATGTCAAAAAGTGGTCAAAATGATGCAGAGACATGAGATTCTTGCCATAGCACAAGAAAATGAAGCCAAAAGATCATTGAAGAAATTATTAATGCCAATGAATCTATGACCTATTTAAGAGAAAGAAACCCTCTCTGTCTTCCTTCACTCTGATGGGGGCAAAAGCACCGGCTCCACTCAGCATCAATTATTCAACAGCAGTATAACAGGAAACTGAAGCCCTGCAATATCCTATTCTGTTTTTTAGTGTGAGATACACATGCAATACAGATCTTTTAAAATGTATTAAAGGAATTGTTCACCCAAAAATTCTGTCATCATTTACTCACCCTCATGTTGTTCCAAACCTGTATGACTTTATTTCTTCTGCTGAACATAGAAGATGTTATTTTTAAAGAACGTTAGTACAGCAGTTGACAGTAGCCATTGGCTTCCATAGTATGGTAAAAAAAAAAACTATGCAAGTCAAAGGCTACCCTGAACAAAATATCTTCAGAAGAAAGAAACTCATACAGGTTTGGAACAACTTGCAGATGAGTAAATGGACCAAATTTTCATTTTTGAGTGAGGGCTTCCTTAGGTTAATTTCTGTGTACTGCACACGACAAGTAGATGTAAATTCATCTAGCAGTTTTGTAAAAGGCACAGTAAAATAGATATAAAAATGTAATTTTGCTGTTCAACAAATATTGTTACTCTCACCTCATCGCTGGAATCACACATAGTGATGTTAAACAGAGCTTTAAGGGCTTCCATGGCCAGCTCATTGTTTTCTAAGGAAATGGGCAGGGCTTCTGGTTTAGGGGCCGCGGCCTCATATGGCCCCACCCAACGGACATCAAGGGTGCGTTCCAGTATGTCAGTGAGCAGCCTCACTGCGCCCACCTCCTTCTGAAGCATGCCACGCACATCCGTCCGCAGGGCGGAAAGCAGAAACAGCAGCCGGAGGGAGAACAGGCCCACCTCATGATGGGATGAGCTGACCGAATGCAAGCGGGCACACAGGCCCTCTGCCAACTTCACGTCAGCGCCCACCTGCTGTGCCGGCACGCTGTTAAACACTACATTGCACAAGCACTTGAGGGCCTCCACCACAACCCTCTCCTCCTCTGCTGACTGCGCCTCCTCTGATGGCTCGCCGTCGTGTCCCGCAACATGGATCCGGGCCAGTCCGGCTAGATTGAGGATGCCCTCTTTGGTGGCTACGGGTCCAAGTACACGCTTGTCTCTGGACAGGATGCGCAGAGTCTCCAGGCAGGTGCTTTGGCAAAGTGGATGATCTGACCGTCGGAGGACTGCAAGAAGACCCTGACACAATTTCTGCAGAAGGGACCACAAAGCACAAGAGGTCATTGATTGTTTTAAATAAAACAAGCTACTGAAATGAAAAAGAACATACCAAATTGAGAATGTTTTGAAATGCGAAACAAAACAGACCATAAATCTGTTACTCACAATTCGTGCATCCTCCTCTTTGTGGTCAAAGGCAAACGTGTGGCTGTTCTGAAATGAAATGTCAACATGACATGAGAAAATATAAACCAAAGATAAACAGATCCCACACTTGGATCCGACTCATAACCATAGAGCAGCCTGGTCTAAGCTGGTTAATCAGCTATGATGTTCCATAAACCATCTTGACCACTTTAAGGAAAACCATTACAGGCAAAATCATTGTTTTTATGCACTGGTCAATTTCTGGCTTCCTTTTTTTGCTTCTATTTCTGCTTTCAGACTACTAAAAAAGAAAACATCCAAGACACATTTACTGTAAGTGTTTACTTTATATAGGGTGACCATATTTTAGTTTTCCAAAAAGAGGACAGTGTGCGGCGGGGTTCGTGGGGGTGGGGTGGGGTTTTGCCTAACACAATATAGGTAGCAAGGTTTTTTTTTTTTTTTTATAATAAAAAGAAAACAAGTAGACAGAATAGAAAAAATAGGGAACGCTAGTGTTAGAGGGTCATATTTTAAATAAAAATAAAACAAGTCAATAGAATAGAAAAAGAACAGATAATGCTAGTGTTAGAAGGTCATTATTTATAATAAATAAAAAGAAAATAAGTGGAAAGAATAGACAAAGAATAGAGAATGCTAGTGTTAAAGGCTCTTTTTTTCCTTTTTAAATAAAACAAGTAGTTAGAATAGAAATAGAATAGAGAGTCCAAATGTTAGAGGGTTAAGTTTTTTTTAATTAAAAAAACAAGCAGATGAAATTAGAGAGTGCTAGAGTTAGAGGGTCAAATGAAGATGAAAGAGATTTTCAGCTGTTTCTTAAAGATGATTAAGGACTCAGCTGCTTGGATTGTGTTAGTCAGGTCATTCCACCAGGAGGGAACAGTAAATGTAAAAGTCTGTGAAAGTTTTATCATAGGTAGAATGCAAAATTCAATTCAAGTTTCAATACAAGCATTTCAGTCAAATGTAATTTTATGCAATATTTCAAAACTTTAACCTACTTTAACCCACTTTTCAAACCTTTAATCAACCCATGTGCAACAGTTTTAAAGCAGCCCAATTCTGTAGAAAAAAACGCGGACTTGGCAACCCTGCACGAGTTAGATTTGACTGATCACAGGTCGAGAATAAGGAGAGATGATTAAGGATTAAGAAATCGCAGCGGGACGCATTTTTTTAGGTCCAAAAAGAGGACATGTCCGGGGAAAAGAGGACATATGGTCACCCTACTTTATCACACTTTATCTATTTGCCACTGTAGATTTTAATTACTTTACATATATTTTTAAAGTCCATTTTCTCAAAATGAGTTTTTTTTCATGCACTGACTCAGAATTCACCACTTCAATAGCAATTACATACAAGTTTTGCTCTGATATTTTTTACAGAGAGGTTTTTAATATACAGTTATCCTGATAACATTTCACACCTAAAACATTTTTTTTCTTTTTTCTAGATGTTGACAGTATTAGCTGATGTATGGACTGATAAAAAAATAAGATATCCAAAATCTCCGTAAAAGCCTTTAAAAAAATGAAACAATTTTATATCTGGCTTTATCCAATATTCAGATCTGTGTTCTGGAAATGTATGCAAACTAGTTTATAGATAATGCCCTGTTTGCATATTTGAACATGACATTTCAGTAAACCTGTAATATTTTTGATATTGCTAATCTCGACAAGTTAACGTGCATTCCTTAAACTGATATGGATTGTCCATGATGAATTTCATTATAATTAGATGAATCACAGTACCAGTCTCTTTCTGCAGTGCAAACTGTTAACTACAACTTAATTAACAGTGGTTTACTTTACAAAAGGCTGTTCCTATAGGAGTAGGTAAAGGAAAATCCTGTACTCTTGAGATTCTCTCCAGAAAAACATGCAGCGTCATTACAACGATCAAGTAAACAGGAAATAAGTTAAAATTTCTGTTCACATCAGAAGAATCCAAACAGACACTTTTCGTTAAAAAACCTGTTAGAACAACATTATTTACAATAGTATTTTCTGCTTTTAGGTAACTTACCTGACAGCTGTCAAGCTTGGTTATTTGCCTTTCACAACTATTAACATCCAAAACAACAGTCCATTTCTACTCTATTCGTTTGAAATTACCATTTTTCTTGATTTCACACACTGCTCACTCACGGGGGCAAAATTTGGCATTTTTGTATAAAAACAGTCAAGTTGGGTGTATCATTTTGCTATCATGGCTGGCTAACAGCTGGACGACGCTAGTTTACGACCCCAAAGGCGAATGCCTCGTATTTTTAAATCACTAAATACAAAGTAAGTACATATTTAAAGTTCAGGAGCAAAGTATTTTTGAACTGAGATCATCAATCTTTTTGTAGGTTCATACACACACCGGGTATATTGACGGGCGGCTAACTCGCTAATATCTCCGATGCTAGCGCGCAGTAAAACAACATGAGACGGTAAGCTAACAGAAGCCTCTTTACCTCTATGTTATACTTCTGCAAAAGCTTTTCAACTCCCTTGTCATCTCCACCGTCGATCTCTGACAGAATAGCAGTCAAACTCATCTCTGAATGTTGCTTTTGCCGTCCACTTACAAGCAGCCCTTCTTCTTATAACAACAGTAAGGATGAGAGTTACACACCTCTGTTTCTCCCATCTGTTCAACTTTCACCCGTCAAACGTCACGTTTCTCGACAACACGCTTTTACAAGAGTCCCTCATGCACATGACAAATATGTCGTCAAACCTGCCTGGATGGTATCCAAATTCACCCGGCCATATTTAAGTGGATGATTTATGGTGGCAGAACAGCAAAATTGCCATCCTTCTGGAAAATCTAATTTAAGATAGTAGCTGGTTAGTTGATGGTCATTAGCTTCTGCAAGCTGACCAACAACAAACTTGCTACCAACTGGGAAAACTATTGACCAGCAACTATCCTCCCAAAACACAGATGGACTTTTCAACAGAAAATAATACATGCAATACAATAGCTATTTACTTTATGTTTAGGTTCCTCTTTTGTAAATCACTTTGGACAATGCCTGCAAAATGCATAGATGTAAATGTTTAGATTAAGTTTTCAGAACCAGCGTTTATAATTAGAATAGAATATAAGTAGCATCTTGTGCTTCATCTTCATTAAAGAGCATAGGATTTATCTGAAGGTTAGCATGCATACTTCCTGCCAAAAAGGCCCATCAAACTCTGACTTTCACAGTTTTCTTTTTATGCTACATTTCATTAAAGTGCCTGTTTCAATGAATACTTGAGAGGTTTAAGGTCTTTTTAGAGTGGAAGGTGAAAATGGTAATGCACAAATAAATAAATATGCATATTTAAAGTCAAATTATCAATAACCATTTAAAAAGTGTAATTGACTGCATTAATCTGATTTCTTAGACTTTATTTATCAGTGCTGGTTTATCAATTTAAACAATTCTGAATATTGATTAGCTCAGTACCTGTCAATGTCAGTCCTGTCAATACTTTATTGCTGTATACATAGCAATATATATTATGCACAATGAAATTCTAAATATGCACTGTATATTCCAAACTTATAGACATTCAAACACAAATAAGAAGACATAATATGAACTGAGTTTTAAAAAATCTTTATGTGGCAACAAATAAATCCACATATATCATTTACATGGTAACAGCTGTCACCACAGAAGTTACTGAGTGCTTTTATTTACAAGAGAAAGTGACTAAAGATA
>JAFVLL020037654.1:0-24850 GCA_021397915.2 Tor tambroides | reverse complement strand
TTGTCATCTAATGTAACCTGGCACAAACTCTGGAGATGCTGCTAAAGCTTGTAATGCAAATGTAATCATCTTACATTTTTGAATGTATGTAACAACTGAAATAATTTACTGAATGCTGAATGTTATCTTTGTTTTATTGCATGTTAACAGACCTGCGGAAGCAGGCGAGGCAGCTGGAGAACGAGCTGGACCTGAAGCTGGTGTCCTTCAGTAAGCTGTGCACCAGTTACAGCAGCTCTCGGGACGGCCGTAGAGGAGACAGGTGTGATGCCATTGTACTTCATCAAAGGAATTGTAATGTTTTCTACATATCATTATAAAGATACTGGTGGTAATAACATGGTTCTGTCCTCTCTCTGTTCATTAGTTCGGATACAACACCTCTGCTCTCCAACTCCACTCAGGACAGAATGTTTGAGACCATGTCAGTGGAGATTGAGCAGCTACTTGCGAAAGTAAGAACTCTGCAAAATGTGCCAATATTAGGTGCTATATGTATTCTTTATAGTTTTCCAACCTGCTCCTCATGTATATTTCACTTATTGACCAATAAGAGTTTTTATAGTGGTTGGTAAATGATCTCTAGAGAGCAGGGTATATATTTCAGTATATATATGCAATACCACTAAATGGAAAAAAAAATAAGCTAAATTAAAAAAAAGAAAAAGTAAATGAGTATGCAAATAAATAAGTACACAATTTAATTTTAATTTATTTATTATACACATTTTTAATTAGATTATTTACTAATGCTTTTGTCTCATTTCTTTCCTGTGTTTTAAAGCTTACAGGGGTGAATGACAAGATGGCTGAGTATACAAGCACACCGGGAGTAACGTCTCTGAATGCTGCTCTAATGCACACTCTCCAGAGGCACAGAGATATCCTACAGGTGAGTTTCTTGTCATTTATAATTTTATGCCATTTCATGAAAAAAGCACAGTAATCTACATGACAGCTTAATGCCCAACTATTAATATACATGAATATTAAAATACTGTTTAAAAGTTTCAGGTCAGTAAGATATTTATTTATATGTTTTATGTTATTTAATTTTTTTTATTTAAATAAATTAATATTTTTAATTTGCAAGAATGCAATAAATTGATTCAAAGTGGCAGTAAAGACATTTATGATGTTACAGACCATATATATATATATACATACATATATATATATATATATACATGTATGTATATGTATATGTATATGTGTGTGTGTGTGTATATATATGTGTATATATATATATGTGTGTGTATATATATTTACTTTGTATTCATCAAAAAATCCTGAAAAAAATGTACAACAGTTTCCACCAAAAATATTAAGCAGCAAAATCTTAAATAATGATAACAATAAGAAATGTTTCTTGAGCAACAAATCAACATATTAGAATGATTTCTGAAGGATCATGAAGGCTGGAGTAATGGCTGCTGAATATTCAGCTTTGTGATCAGAAGAATACATGACATAAAATGTTAAAATAGGACACAATCATTTTAAGTTGTAATAATGTTTCACAATAGTACTGTTTTTACTGTACTGTAATAGTACTGTTTTTACTGTATTTGATCAAGTAAATGCAGCTTTGTTGAACATAAAATACCTTATAATGATAAAAAAAATTAACAGCCCCAAACTTAAAAATTAAAATAGTGTATTTATTATGAAGACTGTAGATGAAAGGGCACTTCCTGTATTTGACATCTATATAGCTGACCTTGCTTGTTATTTATAACATCTTCATCTCTGTTTTCCTTCTCTAGGACTACACACATGAATTTCATAAAACCAAATCAAACTTCATGGCAATCAGGGAGAGAGAGGATCTTTTGGGATCTGTGAGAAAAGACATTGAGTGAGTTTTCTCTTTAATTTCTTTTTGAAACCAAAAAGGTTATGAAGATTGATTCCATCTAATGTGCAATTAACCTGTATTATGAAAGCTTGTATGGAATGGTAGTTCTCTCCAAAAATATGGTTTCTGCTCACAGTTCAAGCTGTCAG
Source organism: Tor tambroides (assembly GCA_021397915.2). Classification (NCBI taxonomy): domain Eukaryota; kingdom Metazoa; phylum Chordata; class Actinopteri; order Cypriniformes; family Cyprinidae; genus Tor; species Tor tambroides. The sequence continues at coordinate 22,843 of JAFVLL020037654.1, read as the reverse complement.
TCTGATCTTTGTACCTCCATGCTGTTTCAGCCCAGAGCAAAGCATAAAAATGATTTGAATCTAGACCGTGATGAAATTTATGGATGTTTTTCTCACATTATCTGTGCTGATTGTGAAGGAAATAATTTTTCTGAATGGATTTAAAAATGTGTTAAACTGACATGGGAATAACACACTCTTATTTTAGAATATTTAATAGACAAATATGCAAGCTTTCTGTGGAGTTCTGCAGGCACAGATTTGACATGGTTCTGGTTGTAACCCTGAGATCGTGACTGCAGGGCTGGATAATGACTTATTGATCTGAGCCGCAATGATCTAGCACCTCTGTGGGCTGCTTATTTAATTTGAGTGTCTTGAAATAGTTGTTGTGGTACCATATATGATGAGAAAAACTCCATACTGCACCTTGCAGTTGCTATTAAACTTATGTTTTTAGTCTAAATAAACTGACTGTCAGCGTTGGATTTGAGCTCGGTCTCTCTCGCAGCACTGTATTTACAAAGCCTGTATTTACACAAGTTAGGGCTACTTCCCCCTCTGCCTCATGTTCAGCTGCCTCCCACTCACCTGACCAGCAATAAACTCATTTACCCAGTGTAGAGAACAGCACCTCGGCAGATTTCATTCACTTGTGCATCAATTTGTGTGGGTTACTCTTAGAATGTTGCACAGAATTGACCTAATCAGTCAGTGCTCTAAAAAATTATATGTAAACCAGGAATAGAGCATTCTGATTATTAATATGCTGAAAATAAATTGCTTTACTACCATTCAAAATTTGGGATCAGTAATTTCTTTAAAAACTGATTATGAAAGAAGTCTCTTGTGCTTACCAAGTCAGGATTTATTTGATCAAAAGTACAGTAAAAACAGTAATATTTTGAAATAATAATGTAAAATACCCGTTTCCTATTTTAAAATGTCATTTATTCCTGTGACGCAAAGCTGAACGCAAATCTTCAGTTTAGTTTAGTTTAGTTTTATTGATTTATATAGCACATTTAATAACGACAGTGTCGACCAAAGTGCTGTACAAAATTTTAAAACTACAGAAAACAACTAACGATATAAAACAAATAAAGATAACATCACGCTAGGGCTGGGCGATTTATCTCATGCAATATGCATGCGCATCTCGTCAGTAAAACCGGCTCCTTGATTAGCGGTAAATCCCCATCACCTGTTTTCAAATGGAGCGGCATTTAATACACGGAGCCGTAGTTCACTGAGAAGCTACGCAATCTCGCGTTCATTATCGCAGATGAATCGCCTTCGATAATGAACGCGAGATTGCGTAGCTTCTCAGTGAACTACGGCTCCGTGTATTAAATGCCGCTCCATTTGAAAACAGGTGATGGGGATTTACCGCTAATCAAGGAGCCGGTTTTACTGACGAGATGCGCATGCATATTGCATGAGATAAATCGCCCAGCCCTACATCACGCATAATCAAATATTTGACAGCATATACTCCAGACCATAAGCTGTTTTAAAAAGATAAGTCTTAAGTGAAGATTTAAAACCCTTTAAAGAGGATGCTGATCTTTTATACAATGGTAAATTATTCCACAGCTTAGGTGCTGCCACCGAACAAGCACGATCCCCCCTTAAGTTCCAGGCGCGTCACAGGTACCGATAACAAAAAAGAATTTGATGACCTTAAAGGCCTGTTAGTCACATGGTACAAGAGGAGATCAGACAGGTAAGATGGTGCCAAACCTGCCATAGATTTATACACAAACAGCAGTACCTTAAACTGAATTCGAAACTCGATAGGAAGCCATTGCAAACTAATCAAAACCAGAGTGATACTTTCTCTCTTTTTGTTCCCTGTTAAAAGTCTGGCCGCAGCATTCTGGACCATCTGGAGACGAGATAAACCGGACTGAGTAATTCCTAAATACAATTAATTACAATAATCCAATCTTGTTGAAATAAATGCATGAATAACAGTTTCCAGATCCTTAAAAGAAAGAAAAGATTTTATTGTAGCAATCATCCTAAACTGAAAAAATGCTGATTTCACAACTGAATTTATCTGTTTATCAAATTTGAATGCCGGGTCAAAAATAACACCCAAATTCCGAGCACAAGTGCCTACAGTTTTAGTTATAGGACTCTAAGTTTTAGAAAGGATGGAAGCACATTCAAGCCGTCCAAAGACCAACACTTCTGTCTTAGAATCATTTAGCTGTAAAAATCTTTCCACCATCAAAGTTTTAACTTCACTCACACAATCAGTCAGAGACTGGAAAGATATATCGTCATCTGGTTTCATTGGAAGATAAAGCTGTATATCATCTGCATAAAGATGGTATGAGATGTGATACTTACAACAAAATCATAGCTAAAGGAAGAAGATAAAGGGAGAACAAAACAGGGCCTAAAATGGAACCCTGTGGTACCCCACATGTACATGCAGCATTAACAGAGTTAAAATTCTCAGTAGCTACAGAAAAAGATCTTCCCTTAAGATAGGATGTGAACCAGCTTAATGCTGTTCCCCTAATTCCAACATACTTCTCCAGTCGTCTCAATTAAAATAGAATGGTCGATAGTGTCAAAAGCCGAGCTTAGATCCAGAAGGACCAAAACCCCATATTTCCCAGAGTTGACAGCTAATAGCAAATTGTTTAACACTTTCAAAAGAGCAGATTCTGTACTATACTGAGCTCTGAACCCAGACTGAAACTTGTCCAATATATCACTATTCTTTAAGAAGGAGGAAAGCTGATGAAAAACAACCTTCTCCAATACCTTTGAAAGTGTCACATGATCCTTCAGAAATCATTTTAATATGCTGATTTGCTGCTCAGAAAACATTTATTATTATAAATGTTGAAAACAGTTGTGCTGCTTAAGATTTTTGTGGAAACCGTGATACTTTTTTCCACAGTTTATTGATGAATAGAAGTCTATTGTCAATTTTGATCAGTTTAATGTGTCCTTGCTGAATAAAAATATTAATTTCTGAAAAAAGATATCTTACAGACTCCAAAATTTTGAATGGATGTGCATGTCTTCTTAATAGATCGTATTATCTGAAGCCCACTATTATTACATTTATTGATTAATGTACAGGCACAGGATTTTTTCTTAGTCAACATCCTAATAATTTAATGTCTTTTTCTTTAAAGTAGTGTAGTAGAAAGTGGTAATAATCATTCATGTGTGCAACGTGTAATATTCATATTTACCCCCAGAGGGCGATGGTGCACCTTTTGTAACACCCTGCTGGATTTGTCAGCCAACGTAGAGCATTGTTTTCACGCTTATACACAGTTTCTTTCTGTCGTGCAGACTGTGAAGGTTCTAGTTTCAGTCGGGCCACCGCCGAAGCCTCACTCCTTGAGTTCGTGCAGTGCGTGTCGTGCCTGCTGTGCTTCTCCTGTTACTGGGCTCCCCATCGATCAGCAGCTCAGTGCTATAGAAATGTCAGCAGGCAGAAATGACAAAGCCCCCTGTGTGATTTAGTGCACTGCCCTTTAAAACCTTGTTGGAATGATTCAGTTGGCTGTCGGCACCCTGTCGCTTTGATTGGTGTGGACTGACAGTTGATTTGACCAGCAGGCAGGTGTAATCCCATAGAAACTGAATTAATATCCCTTCTACATCAGTCTGTTTACAATAGGTACAGAGAAAAACCCACCAGAGGGTGGAGCCTAGTTCAGCCGAGGTTGTCGTTCAGGCTGCCATTTCCGACAACATTTCCCACCCTCGTAAACTCTCCCATCAGAGATGGAGATTTGTTTTAATTTGTGCTGTCAGGCCAGTGGGTGTCTTTAGAAAAGCCTAGCTGGTGTTGCACAAAGCAGAGGGGGTGTTTTTGTCTTTCATTTTCTTGATGAACTCTTGGGAAAGGGCTGTTCTTCCCAGCACTGTGTTCATTCATTATTTACACTAAATGCTCTCTGTGAGAGAGAGCTTGTGCATGGCACAGGATGAAGAGAAACCCTCAATATTAACCCAGCCTCCACTTCATCTGAAGTGCCAGACTTTCTGCTCATAAAGTGCCACCTGGGTGATTGCATGTTTCTGTTTAATTGTTAATTAATTTTCTTTTCTCTTGTCAGGACATATAAAAGTGGCTCGGGGGTGAATAACAGGCGGACAGAGCTATTCCTGAAAGAACACGAGCACCTGAGAAAGTAAGGCCCTTCCTCTTCTGCTGTCTACTTGATGAAATTCTCTGAAATTCAGTAGCACAATCTTTGTGTGACGAAATTATAAATGTATCATTTTACATTTGCCCATTTTCTTGAATGGGAAGAAGGTGCAGTGAAAAAAAATTACACATGGTACACATGGATTTAAAATTCTTTTTTTAACTCTGGGTTTGGTGTGCTTGTTTGTAGGTCTGCAAATTTTGGCCAAAAAATGTATGATTTACAGCATTTCACTGTAAAATAAAAATATATTTAAGAAAAAATAATATATTTATAATAAGAATTTTATTTATTACAGTATGACTGTAAAATTGCAATACTAATATTTATAGATGTGTTTCTTTTATTTTCTAATGTTAAATCATCAAGCTTTTTGGCAAAAAACTACAGGAAGCCCTTAAAGTGTTAGTTCACCCAAAAATGAAAATTCTGTCATTAATTACTCACCCTCATGTTGTTCCAAACCCGTAAGACCTTCGTTCATCTTCAGAACACAAATTAAGATATTTTTGAGTTCCTTTGCTGTCTATGCAGGGTCAGAAAGCTCTCGGATTTCATCAAAAATATCTTAATTTGTGTTCCGAAGATGAACGAAGGTCTTACAGGTTTGGAACAACATGAGGTTAAGTAATTAATGACAGAATTTTCATTTTTGGGTGAACTAATCCTTTAAAGCTTCTCTTATGTTGACCACAGCCAGTTTATAATTAGTTTGGGAAGATGTTTGAGACATACGTGTTACAAACAACGACCCAGTTTGTGTAGAACTGAAAACCAATCTGCTCCCAGACCCTGAAAGCATGCGTGTAAATGAACACAGTGCTGTGCTTCACTCTGTAACCCACAGTGCATATATTTATTTAATGAGATTGCAGCCTTTTGCAATTTGATAATCGCACTAAGCCATAGTGTGATTTTGGTTTTATTTCAAATTAATGTTTAGCTCTACATGGTTCTACATCTTCAGGGCTCTAGACTGCGACCATTTTTTGAGAGTGTGCGAGTAAAAATTTGATGTGGTCGCACTTGTGCGAGTGCATGGTCTGCGCTGCTCCAAAGCGTCTGCTTCATACAGCGCGCGCTGCAGAGCCGCAGCACATTGTAGCAGGAGTCAGATTTCACTGATCACGTGAAGAGAGGCGCTTTCAGCGCGAGCGCTTCGTGGGTAGAGCCGAGGGGGAAACGTGATTTCTACCGAGAAATCCCTGCATTTCAGCCGATTGGAATTTTTTTACGCCTCTATAGGGCCGGGCTTCGATCGGGCCAATTTTCACGTCATAGTTCAGACGCGGGCCGGGCCTCGGGACTGTTTTAGGCTTCTCCTTATTTTTATATTTTAGACATCCATCAGTTAGTGATGAAAAAAATTGCCGCGCTGGTGGAAACAACACGAGACCGTGCAGCGACTGTCAAGAGTCCCGCAGCAGCAGAGTTCTGCGTTCAAATGCACGCAATAGGCTGAAGCTTGCTGCAAAGCCCCAGCAAAAGTAATTACCATGAATGTGTCCGGGGGAAATAGTAAAGAGATATTTGAATTATTTACTAATAACCTAGTGTTTTCTGTCAGTGTCGCAAAGACGAAGATGATGATCCTGACTCGCCATCTCCTCATTTGACGCTTCTTTAGAGAGAAGTACATCTTCACGGATTGATTATAATATAAGAGTTTTTGTTTTCGATTTGATTTATTTCGTTAAGTAGTAATGTAAAGCATTCTATAGATATATTTATGTGTGTGAGGCATGTATTCGCTGACTTTCGGTTCATTTTTGTGAAGCGCTCCTGTTGATCATCGAGACGTCGCATCGTTTTCTTTATTTTATAAAATTATTTTATATATTTTATAAAAAGTTTTGTTGATATTGTGAGTGCACACAAATAAAAGTAGACCCTTTACAGTTCCGAATGATGTATTACTCTTACCTTTATGAGCAAAAATTACGGCGTAAGTTGTTTCCATTGAAAAAAAATGCAATTGATTGCGCTGATGCCTCCATGTCCTGCGCTTTAGCTTCCACTCTCCGCACAAACTACTGGATGCAGCGCACATTTATCTAGGTTTAACGTTTAAACATTGTTATATGCTTGAACTGTTTTAGTATATCTATAGATTTTATTTTAGGCAAGTCGTGATGATTTGAGAAGGCTAAATTGATCAAACATAATGATCAGCCTGCCGGTCTGCCGCTGGCCACTTGGTCGTTACTTTAAGATAAAACTTATTTAATGAACAAAAAATGCTCCAAACGTTTTTCTAAATGAACTTAAAAAAAAAAAACCCGAAACGAAATATAATCACTTTGCCATTACATACAAAACTGAACTATTTTAATAGCTGAAACAGTATAATCTGATTTCGGAGAAGGTGGAAAAAAGACTCGGGCTGGTAATTCTGTTAAACTGTCGGACACGTGCCGGGCTAGGGCCTGAGCGTCTCGGGCTAGGGCCTAAATTTGAGGCCCTTGCAGGGCTCTACCGGGAACGCGATCGCGATTTCTACCGAGGGGGATTCTACCGGAACGTGATCTGTAAGGAGGGGGACACCAACAAACACAGCTAGTACCTACTGTTTTATTGTTGTTGTGCTTTTTAATTAAGAATAACAATGAATCCATCTTTTGTTTTAGTCTTAAAAAGTGAAAGGTGTATATATATTAGCAAAAGAGACACTTATCTTTTCTTGTAAAACATGACACCAAGATCGCGAATCTGAAAGTGAAAGCAAAAAAAGGATTTCCTGTTCACAAAATTTAAATCAGAAATAATACTGATGAAAAAGAACAGGTTGAATGTTGAACACTTTCGTTACCATATAACTATAAACTATGATAAAAGTTCATCAGCATGCATTGATTAATCAAATGTTGTATCAAATAAATAAATAAATAAAAAAATTGCGACCAAATGATGTGCTCGTGTGCCCAACTGAGAAAGTTAGTCACACAAGTGCGACCAGTGGGAAGAATGAGTCTAGAGCCCTGATCTTCATTTCAAACCTTTTTGATAAGATCAACACAACCACTGATAGATCAATAAAGATAGAGGTGCAATTCTAGTCAATCCAGAGTTTGTCAATGCTTGAAGAGAAGAAGCAAACTTCAGAGGTGCCCACATTCACTGAAGTGGCACATTCAGTTAAAAGGGAGAGAATAACACACTCAAAGTGTAGCACTCAGTCTCCCACTCATAGTTTCTCAGCCACTTTGTCTGAGGAATGGAGGAAGGTTACCTTTTAATAGACACACTCCCATTCATCAGTAACTCAGCAAGGCCGCTTGTCTTTCTTGCGCTGTTCTGTGTCAAATTGATGACTTAAATTTGTGGAGTCATTGTAAGCGACTGCTCGTCTAGGCATGGGGTGATTTGGTATAACAAAGGATGTAAAATTCGCACTGGTTTTATAACGTTAAAATGAATCAATGGGCTGTGGTAAAGAATTTGACAGAGCATTTGCTCTGGGTCATTTGTTTCACAGCAAAGCCTCAGTATATCAGTTTGCCAGAGGTAAGTAAAAGAGACCAGTGACAGAGACAAATATTACACTCACATGCTTAAAGACTCATGTGGATTGATTTTTGCCTAAGGAAAGCTTGGATAAACAAGCTCATATGAAAGTTTAACTTCTGGGATTAAATATACTTGCTTATGAAGGACTGTTCTTAATTTAATTGAATCAGTGAATGTAAATTGCCATTTGTGGACAAGGCTTGATTTGACCAATTGAGGATTTTTCTCACTCTCCTTTTTCCTGATTATCCTTTTTGCGCTTGATGTGGTTCATGGCTTTGAAATCCCTGTAAAATAAATGGGAAAAATAGTTCCAGAACCAAGGCATTTAAAAAAAAGTGGGCGTTTACTGTTCTGCTCTGTGGAGTCGGTTCAGATTCACTTGCAGAGTCTCTCCATTGACCTCCTCCTCATGTACAGAGTGGTAATTGGCACAGTTGAGACTGTAAGCTGGCTGAATGCTGAGTGTGTATGTGTGCCTCTCTCTCTGCCTGCAGTCCTGGCCACGTGCCCACTTTGTTTCTCAGCATCAGTGTGCCCTTACTTCTCTCAGCTCAGTGCCTCACACCAGAGTCTGCTGGGGGGCAAACACAGGGCATAGACACTTCATTTACTCTGTTAACATTTGTACTGCTCTCTGTAGTTTTTCCTTTCCTTTTCTTGTTTAGAAACTGTTAACTATGTCGAATATTTATATATGATAGAATATGATCCAGAATATCACACCATTAGTATTGTTGACGTACTGTACATCCATATGCAGAGGTAACAAGAGCTGCATATGTACGATTTGGGCTGTGGTTGTCTCCTCATCTTCCTTTCACATCCTTCTCAGTTCTCAGAGAGGAAGTAATCTTTGGTGTTATTGCTCGAGCCCATTCCAATGTAAACAGTAATTGAAGTCTATGCCATCAGCAATACCATTTAAAGACATTAACAGCTATGACAGTCTGACTCGTAGATTACATTGAGCACTCAGAGAAAACAGGGAGGGAGATTGTGGAAACACACTGCAGGCAATTACTCAGGCAAATAAGGGAAGATCTGACGAGAAAAAAGTAAGCAATAATACAATGATATCTTGTTACAGGAAATAAGGCTGATCTAAAGAGCTTTTTTACATTTATCAAAATGACTTTCGTTCTGTTTTGCTCCTTTATAGGACTTGAAATCATTAAGTATCCTGCCTACTGAAGTAGGCCTGAAGATTAAAAAAACTTGACCTGAAGACTGGTTCTTACCATGCTGCTTCAATTGTGATGCTAAGAACCTACTGAATGTGTATCAAAAAAAAAAAAGCTTGCCAGATTATATTAAGAAGAATAATCCTACAGGAGGCATGGTAGGACTTTTGTTCTTCAGTAGTGTTGTTTTATATGGTGTGTATGACAGGAACACTGCCTGCAAAGTATCTGATGATGAAGAGCATGAAGAGCAAGCAGCTCTAGATCCATTATACATTTACTGGAAATGTCTGGCCATATTAGTGCTGTTTATATCCAAAATAGACTTAAAGCAATTACACAGGTCAGCTCCTCTTATTCACAGCTATTTGAAAATACACAGGTTTTAATGTTTGGTTTGATCCAAGAATATCTTAATATTCATCTCTTTCTTTTAGAAAGATATGAGATTAGTATGTGTACAAACAGTTTTTATGTTCTATAAAGTATGTAACTTTAAAACACTTCATTTTTTGAACACACAATACATTAAGTGCGCGCAAAAATATCTTACAGATATAGACATTTTATTTTATTTACAGAAATATACAAATGAAATACATACATGCTGTAATGCCTGGTTCTGCAGTTTCCCCAACTGTAGCTTTCTAATATTTGCAGTTTGTCACGTCCCTCTTGCCCTCCTTGCATAGCACTAAATCTGAAGTGCTGAGCACATTTCTTTCTTGGGACACGAGCACAGGGCAAGCAGGGAGGCTTGATTTTCATTCACAGCTCTCTCTCTCTCTCTGTGTGTGTGTGTGTGTGTGTGTGTGTGTGTGTGTGTGTGTGTGTGTGTGGAGACAGAAGGACTCTGCAGTCATGCCTGTGTGAGTTTTGGCCCGTCTCCACTCATATCATATGCAGCTAGCAGGTTAATGAGAGTCTTTGAAAGTCATATTCAGAATTTGATTAGCATATGGCTTGGTAAACTTTTTAACATGAAATGCCATTTTTAATTTATATTAGTAAGCGAAGTGCCATTTTTAATTTACATTAGTAAGCACTGTGCCTATTATTATGCTATATACAATGTATTACAGTATATTTAAAATAAAGTCCATTCATAAATCCCAAGTCAGAAATCCCATTATGTAGGCTGTTTTGAAAGCAAAAAGCAGATTGAAGTGGTTCAGTCAAGTTTTTACTTGCATTTTGTGCATAGTAAGTTTTAATTTTGGGCACTGATTTGAACATTTCTAAAATAAGTAACTAAATAATTTTTTTAGTATCCCTGTTGCACGTTACATGTGCTCACTATACTGTAGTAATAACAGTAAATTATGCATGATTATAAGCAACTAGCCTTAAACCAAACCCTTGCACTAACCATATAATAAGTGCATGTTGTTAGTTAATATTACTCAGTACTTAAATTTGTGTAATTACATTGTAACAACAGTTATTACACTATAACAAGGACACCTTAAAATAAAGTGAAACCTAAAATTCTTATTAAAAATGTTCCTCTCTCTTTGTTTTGGGTTGTGTGCAAGAATTTACACACTGTGCACCCATTGTTTGCTGATCTGTTCTCTGCTGACATCTTAAGACTTTTAAATACAATTACATTATGCCTTGGAATCCCTTGATTCCATTTTTAAAGCTGTTATCGTATTGTAGGAAATTGTTATTGTACTTAAGGTGGACACTTGGGATCAAAGCATTGTAGGGTTTCCAAGATGTCCATTTATTTATTGCATCGGAAATGCATTTGAATTGTGTCCGTACAGCTACGGTCCATTAGCTCATCTAGAAGAGACTCTCTCTCTCACTTTCGGGATGTGGGGATTCAGTATGGCAACTCTCCCACCAAAAATAATGAAACAGATCAAAGTACAAAGTAGAGCAAATGACCTTGAGTTTTAATTTCTACTACACTCATCATGGTGCGACTGGAACAAAGCACACCATTAAATGAGAAACTTGTGCCAGAAGTTTTTGTAGTTCCATTATCAAGCCCACAGTGTTTTTCTCACTAGCTCTCTGTGGTGTTGGGAGACAGAAAACTCAAACATCATGCCATGTCATTGGAAAGCTATGGCCAGATTTGGCATGATAACAAGCCAAGCGACTGTTGTTTTCCTGGCCGATGAGCTCTCTCTTCTAGCTCATTATCGTATTAACATGTTATCTATATATCAAAGGTAACATCTCCACCTGTAGTTCCGTGAATGAAAGATCCAGCAGATGGAGCTCACCCGCCTGGGGCTCAGACGTCTCTCTCACTCTCCTTCTGTCAGCTCTGTGGAGCTGGGGTATAAATCTTGCCTCGCATAGGTCGGCCAATAACAATGAGGCGGATTTTCTGATGAGCCAGACTTCAGGAAAAAAAGAGCAAGACTGGCTTCATGACTGATGATGAGGACTCATTTAAGTACATTTCCTACTTTTAAACCCATGTTAAATGTCCAGTGCCTAGCTTTGTTTTTTAGAGTAGCTCTTTAGAGGTCGGGACTTCTCGCGTCTTCCATGGCTTAAAATGGACTGTATGGCAGCAGCTGTCAGGTGGAGCATGGGGTTATCAACGCTGCATACATCACCCTACCGTCTGCCCTGTAATGACAAGGTGTATGTTCAGTAAATGTACAGTACCAGTCAAAAGTTTGGACACACCTGAGGATTTTTTTTTTTCTCATGGTCATCAAAATCCTTTGATCTATATTAATTTTATTCTTAAATGCTTGAAATTAGCTTTGTAGATGGATATAAATTGTACTTGCATACAAATACTGTTCAAAAGTCAGTTTTTTTATGTTTAATTGTTTTTGGAAGAATTCTCTTATGCTTACCATACATTTATTTGATCAAAACCAAAATATAAATAAACATATAAATAAACAAATGAACAGTAATATTCCTGAATATTATTACAATTTAAAATAACTGTTTTCTATTTTAATCAAGTTTAAATAGTAATTTATTCATATAATGGCAAAGCTGAATTTTTAGCTCCAGTCTTCGGTCACATGATCCTTCAAAAACACTTCCGATGTAATGATTTGGTGCTTAAGAAACATTTCTTATTACCAATGTAAAAAAAAAAAACAGTTGCTTAATATTTTTTGTGAAAATAGCAGTGCATTTTTTGAGGATTCTTTGAATCAGATGTTAAGTACAGAATTTCACTCACTTTTGTCAGTTTTGATTAATTAAATGTACACTAGCTGAATAAGTTATAATTTCTTATACATTTTTCCATTTGTTATTTCATAGTTTTGATGAATTCACTGTTATTCTGAAAAAAATATAAGCTGTGTCAGCTGATACATGACTAGATCGTTTCAGAGTACTATTACCAGAAGCATACTGCATTTAGTTGCACTGATGCATTTCAGTGAGAACCAAAATTGTTCTTTTTAGCTGTAAGTTAAAAGTTTTGCAGAAAACATTAAGACTGAAGGTGACAAAGACAGTAAAGGAAGAATGGTTTTAAATTACTTTTATGCTAATGAACCCATTAATGACTGCAGAAACTGAGATTTAGGGATAGTTTTCTCCACCAGTGGAGCTTTTGTGTCTAATACATTGCACCAGACCCTGACATCTTTCCATTGCCCGTCTGCCTCACAGCCGATAAAGAACTATAGTAAATCCTTCAGCTAAATTCAGGGCTTGTCTCAGCCTATAAAAACACAGCAAGAATTGGACCTTGATGCCCCTCCCAGTTGCAGCAATGCACATTTTATAGCGCAAACCTGGAGACAGATGGGTAAAACAGACACGGTCACCCCATGTCAGGTGTCCATGGCTCCATACAGGTGTGCTGTATATCGGTTTTGATAGAGACATCTTCCAGGCTCTTTATATAAACTAGTTAATCTTCAAGAAACAACTGAAAACTCTTCTCTCCTGTGAGCATCTAACTGGCCCCTCATAAAAAAAAAAATCTATGCCTTCACTTTTTCTGTTCTCTTTTATCCTTATCCCTTCCTGTTCCTGCTTTTACTATTAGAACAATGACTGAAACCTTGTATAACAGGCACTTCTCGTGTTTATTGCCAACAATTAAATTGCTTGATGTATTCCTCAATTGTAAGTCACTTTGAATAAAAGCATTTGCCAAATGAATAAATGTAAATGTAGTTAAATGTTTAGTTTTATGTTAGAGTTGTAGTACCATGCATTTAGTTTGAACTTAATGTCAGCAAATAATAATCCTAATATAATAACTTATTGTACTTTTTAATAAATGCATGGAGTTTCTTGAATTTTTTTTGAGTGATGACGTAAAAATGGATCATTAAACGAGAGTTTTGAATCCACTCATGAAAATAACAGTTTACTGCTTCACGGAAATAATATCTAACATAATTTTTGCTTCTGAAATTGAAGTAAAAACAATATTTTTCACATTCATATTTGCTAGACAGATATTTTTATATATATATATATATATATATATATATGCATTATTTTGGCAAGCTGTAAATGAAGTATTGATTTTTTTTTTTTTGATTTTTTTTTTTATGAATTGTAGGTCTTAACTGTAGTCTGTGTTAAAGCTTAGACAGTTATTTATGGACATTTCCAAGATAAATTTGAATATATCAAATACATCAATATGATGCCTGAACCCATTAAGCAGCTCAGGAAATGGCTTACCCTGAAAGGCTGTGCGAAAGTACAGTACCAGTGGTGTGCTGCATGTGTTTGCATAAATTAACGTTGAATAGATTTAAAGATTAATTTAGATTAGTTTTTCATTTTAGGTTAAAGGTTTGCATTTGTCTTGGAATATTAGATGTTTAGAAGACAAAGCTGATTTAATTTTTACCTTATCAGTGAAGTTATTGTCAAATTATGTAAAACTGAACATGTCACATTTAGTTTTACTGTAAGCAAGTGCCAAGGATAGTCATATCAAGAGTTCAGATTAGTTCATACTTCAACCCTGGAGACAATGATCTAATGACTTCGCTGCTTTATTTAGTTTGTTCTCTTTTCTCTGAAACATTATCAGTATCAATCCTAATTGGCGAATAAAATGCTGAGCACATTGTTTGCTTTGAGCACTTCTTGAAACACAAGCCTCAAGGGGGCTATGGGGTATGACACACATTTGTGTGTGTGTGTCTGTAGGGGTTGGTTATTGGACCCTGTGGAATAGGACCATACACCAAGCCACTTACACATCTCTTGTGTATTTCTCAGGTGAAGGGGGAACTGTTGTGGGTTAAGCGTCATTTACAAACAACACTGTTTAGGGTATGATTCCTGGGATAAATAGTGAATCACTTTAACTTTGTTTTTGGAATATACGCTTCCATTCAAAATATGAGTAAGACTTTTTTTTGTTAAGAAATGAATATTTTTATTTAGCTAAGACTCTGTAAATTGATCAAAAATGACAGTAAAGACATAATGTTACACAGGATTTCTGTTTCAAATAAATGCTGTTCTTTTGAACTTCATCAAAGAATCTTGATGTGTCATGGTTACCACGAAAATAGTAAACACACATGATCATGTGACACTAAAGACTGGAGTAAATGCTGCTGAAAATTCAGCTATGCCATAACTACGTTTTAAAATGTTTAAGGAATAATGTACATTCATCTGGTTGTTACTGTTAACAGTTACTGTTAACTTCAACAGGGTGACAAGACCCCGGCACAAAGCTTCCCACACAAGTAAATAATTGGACACAATATATTGATTTGAGTCAAAATATGTTATTAGCTCATTGACCGCAAAGCTTCCGTGAAGAAAACGAGCAGCTTTTAGCCAAGACAAATGAGCAAGTTCATTTTAGACAAACATTTAAGGAATACAGTACAGCCATACCACTTATTACATAGCTGTAACCACATAAATAATTATGGAGAAAAGAGGTATTGATTTGAGATGAAAATCTTAAAATCTTGCCTGTTTATTATTTTATAATCCATTATAGTGTGCAAAACAATCGTCATTGCAAGGAGATGAACACAGCAGCAATATCGTAGTACTCTTAATACTGAAGTCCTCCAAATTAATTTTCAGTACAGTCGTTAATTATAAAAAGATAGCAGCAACTGCTTTTGTATAAAAGCAGGAGAGAACAAGATACTATTTCACAATATTACTGTTTTTACTGTAGTTTTTAATTAAATGAATGCATCCTTGTTGAGCATATAAGACTTTCAAAAACATTAAAATATCTTATTGACCCCAAGCTTTTGAATGGTGGTGTACATCTTCTAAACTTCCATATCAACAATTTATTAAACAATTGGACTTTCATGTGCATAATAAAGTACTCCCCGTAGTCCAGATGTGTATGCCAGCAACCCGAGTCTAAATATGCTCTGCTGAGAGCTTTATAGACCTAAAATGTATCACCATAATTTTCAGATTGGCAGTTATGCGTGATACTTGCTAATGTAATTGAACTAATAGCCCTGCTGTTGAGTTCAAAATGGATGCGGCTTAATGGGAATTCAGACTATATTTGCTAGAAGTTTTTGCATTGTCCTCTCACTAACTTTCTCACTATCTGATTTATTTTCTTTAAATTTATTTTTCAGAGTAGTAAACCGGGTGGATGCATGTCTGATGCAGATGATGTAGATTAATGAGTCTTAAGGAAGCCTTATTAATTATTTATCAAGATAAAATGCAGATGATGGTAAAGGAACCTGTTTAGTCGAGTCCCACAGGATGCTAAATATTTGCCCCGCTAATTTCAAACTAAACTGTGCAAAATCAGCATCATTAGCGCCCACTGGGACAATTTATAATGATTAGTCTAGCCGAGAACTTGGGTACTTTGTCTTTGCCAATGCAGTGTTTTGGCTTCTTGATCAATCAAAGCCATAAGCTCTTAAGATGACAGCCATTTGACAGAGCAGAGCTTCTTGCATCAGTTTTGCCACACCTTTCCATTCTTCAAAGCATTTATAAGCAGGAGCCAAGATATGTGTTCATGTGCTTGAGAAGACAGAGACCTGTTCTGCAGAGCAGCATGTGGACCATTAGACTCTATTCTCCCAGCTGCTGTTTGTGTGTGCCAGATTTCTCTCGCCGCTGCTGACAAACCATGCAGACAGAGAGAGAGTTCACAGGCATCGGAGGGAGAATTTGCAATCTCATTTTTGCTCGTGTAATCAAAATTGGAGCTCTCTGTCACACTGAAAACCATTTGTCTGGGAATTGAGGACTTTCTTTCCCCTGAGGTCTCGCTGGCCCTGAGACTTTGTCATCTAAATTGACGAAGGATGTGATTTTGAGCCAGCATAGAATTTCATTCCCACCCTGCAGGCCTGCATCTCCTTTTCAGGGAGAAAAATGACCGTGGTATGGGAATGAGACATTCCAGTATAGACAGTAATGTAAGATTGAAGAATTGTTCCTGAAAGATAATTCCATTCACACATAAGAGAATTGTCTTTTCTGAGCAATAACTGCAGTGATGATCTGTGAATCTATTCGTTTTCCACACCATTTACAGTCAATATATCATCTGTTAAGTCTCGAATGGGAGTTTACTTACTCGTTTTGCTGCTAAGGTGTACATTTTTAAAGCAGAATTTTCGGTATGTAGGTTTTGTATATGTGGTATATGTTACATGACGAAAAAAGGTATGTGGACTCACATGATGAACAGGTTTAGCTTTTTCAACTACACCCATTATTAATAGGTGCATACAATTGGCAAATACATACGGATGTAGTCATTGAGTGTCCACATATTTTTAGCCTTGTAGTGTAGACAGTGGACAGTGCTGACAATAGTCCTTAATTGTAATGCTTATTAAATCAGATTTGCTGAAAAACATTCTGGTGTCCATATGAAGTAATCAGCATTCACTGCATGTCTGCCATTCATTGATTCCTTCACCCTGACTCTCAAAGATGAGAGAGGGCTCCAGTAATTCACCTGGTTATCATTGTCTTAACACCTTTCTTTTTCCTTTCTTCTTGTCTCCTTACAGCTCAGATCGGCTTATTGATGACACAATAAGGTGAGTCTAATTCATACAAACAGTTCAGACACTTCTTGCACCATATATACATTTATAAATGGCAACAGTTTCCATTTATATCGGTTTTACTACAATATCTGGTCTCTGATGAAAGAAAAGCCTGCCAAAGGTCAAGAACTCAAGGATCTTACTTTTTTATTAAGATTTAGGTTAAATCCAATCTTAGTTTTAGTCTAGTTTTAGTTATTTATTTCCAGTTAGTAAGTTAAAGCACTAAACTTTTTCATTTAGTTCAGGTTTTCATTTTAAATATTTATATTTTATTTAATTTCAGTCTTATTTCAATTAACATATTTTTTTTAAATAGTTTTTAGTTCATGATAATAACTCTGGGCCAAAACAACACTAGACCCCATTGACTTTAATTGTATGGACATTTTCAAAATATTTTCTTATGAGTTCTGCAGAAGAAAGTAAGTCATACAGGTATGGAACAACATGAGAGTGAGTAAATAATGAATCAGAATAATTTTAAGTGAGCTACCCCTTTAAAGGAAATTAACAGAAAAACTTGTCATTTGCATGAATCTGCCAGTTTTGCCTTGTTCCTGAGGTGCTATAGTAGTGAATATTGTGTTCCTGGGCACTACCGTCTTTCCCTCACTGCAGATCTATGCTGGGGCATAAGAACAGCCTACACTTTAACTGCCGCACCTAGGAGAACCCCACAGCTGGCAACCGGCACTAGTGCTTAATTAAGTCGGCTCCTGGTCCGTGCAGCTCTTTTTATCCCACCCCACTCTTATTCAAGCAAAAAATTATGCTATATCAGCTGCTTATAATCATTATCTTCCCTTTGTACCACCCACAGCCAGGAGCCACCAGGATGAGAGCCCATTGTTTAATGTTTCATCATAGCTCTGATCTCTGAGGAGTGTGGGCGCTCACGTTTCTCTTTTAATGATGTCAGATTAGTCTTCCATCACAAGCAGGACTTTATGCAGGTAGCATATTCAAACAAAGCTGGAAGCCATAATATAGAATACACACCCAAATAGGTTTAGGAAAGTTTAGGAGATCGATTAAGCTTGTATGTTCATCATTTTGTGGTGTACAGATGCTCAGTGATCAGAAGTCAAACAGATGTTAAAACTAGGCCTGCATCACAGCAAAACTATCAAAATAACTCCTTGTTCGTGACAGAGGGCACCTGGGAGTACAAAACACCAGAGACCTTTTGTTCCCTCAGGGTGCACTGTCTTGTTTAATGTGCTTCATGCCTTGTTTGTGTGAGTGGGGTTTGGCTACCTAATTTATCCTCAGAGATCAAGAAATTGGCAACTAATGGTCAGTGCATTGCACACTGCTTTAAAATTGTGTTGTCTTGCTCTAATTTCACAGTTTTTGCCTCAAACACATTCTAGTTGAGGTCTGTTTTATGTGAGTGTGATAGATAAGCTCTCCTGTTCATTATGATTGAGGTGTAGGGTCTGCTTGAGCACTTGTGGTGAACTATATCTGATGGGTTTTGTTCCGCAGAGTAGGGCAGACAGGAGTTTAATGGGTGCCAATGCTTCGGTTTGCACTCACAAACCTGCCGAGCTGGAGTTGGAGTGAGCTGTAGTGTCACATAGCAATTTAATCTTCTCCACTAGGAACAAGAAAGCATGACTCAGCTGAAGAAAACAAATAAGTGATGGGACTGGAACTACCCAACAGTGTAATTACAGCATTCAACAATACAAAATTAAAATGCATTAAAGGGATATATCACCCAAAAATTAATATAATTTACTGACCCTCATTTTGGTCCAAATCTTTTTAATGTTCTTGGTAATGTGCAGAATTTACTTGTTTTTTCCATTATAAAGCAATCTTACACATTCATGTTTCCAATTTCTGTCTTATTTCAGCTTTTAAGCTTTGTAAAAAGACACTAATACGTAACACATATGGACCATTTTATGATACTTTTATGGTTTTGCCATCCTTTTTGAAGCTTGAAAGCTTCAGTTTCCATTTTAAGCATGGAAAAAAAATTAACAGTACATTCTTCGTCTTTTGTGATACATGAAAGAAAGTGAGTCATAAGTTTGGAATAACATGAGTCGAATGTGAGTTTTTGGATGAACTATACCTTAAGCTAGGACAAATGATGGCTTTTGCAGGAAAACCTCTGATTTGTCCAAAATATGAGGTGTTCACTTTCTGCAGTGTCAAGGGAAATGGATATGTAATGGTTGGTCACTTTTCTGCATACTTTTGGTTTCTAGCTGTGAGTGGCTAACGTCTCTGGAGCTTTACATTAATGCAGCTTCTGCCTTCCTGTCTGAAATCAAACCTAGTGAAAGAGACATTTGCTGTCTTTGAGGGACTTTTTCCTGCGTCTGCAGTCCTGACAGCTGCTGCGCCCTTGACGCGATGATCGGAGCACTTTTTGACCACTTCCAGTGCATATGTGCTGTGATGGGCCAGTGCCAATAAATCACCTCTTCTGTTTTTTATTTTATTTATTTATTTTTTCCACAGCATTGCAATGGCAACCAAGGAGAACATGACTTCCCAGCGAGGTTTTTTGAAGTCTATACAGAGCAGGGTCAACACCCTGGCCAGTATCCTTGATTTCTAAAAGGAGCACATGTATGCATTAGGGTTGATTATTGGGTATTGATTATTGCTATATTGGTATCTGCCTACTTTGAATATGTAAGTGTATGCTCATTTCCCCTGTTTTTACATTTAAATTACCTTTGTCCTGGAACACTTCCTAAATTAAAAACGCAAATCATTTATTAATGCTGTTAAGTGTAATCTATCAGCATCAGAATTTTAATACCTATATTGTAATAGGCCACGAAAAATGCTTGCTGTCTGTATTTGAGGAAAGGCAATCTGCTGTATCCCTGTATTTCCTTAACTGACCCCTACTTCAGACCGTTTCCCTGCCATCAATAACCTAATACAGCGGATCAACTTGAGGAAGAGACGAGACTCATTAATTCTGGGAGGAGTCATCGGCATCTGCACCATCCTTCTGCTGCTGTATGCATTTCACTGACAGACCGGGGAGCTAAGCGACTTCTTTTGGGGGGTGTTCTGCAGAGCAGTGGCGAAGCCTTGAGAAAGGGCTCAATGAGAGGCGGACCATTGGGGCCACAAAACAGAAGCCCACCTGGCCTAGTCTGGTAACAGGATTGATTGTGGCCAGCATGGACCTTATTTGTATTTAGCATTGGGAGGGGTTTAGCTCTAACAGCCTCTTTTTGTTTCTGTACTACAAACAATGTGCTGTTCAGATGTGAACTGAGACCGGAGACCAAATTACTAACAGGAATAGATTTCAAAGAGCATATTATAACACAGTGGCTCTGAGGCAAGAGCGATGCTGTGAAGCATCAACTTGGCGTTGTGCTGTTCCTGTATATTATTAATTGGAAGAGGGTTTTAATTTGATGATCCTTTTAGTAAGAGGGTTTCTCATCATGCTGTGTACTTTGTGAATTAATAAATTATTCATATACAGGATATTAAAAATGTGTGTCAAACACTAGAGGTCTGTCCTCTAAAGCTTCTGTTTTTTAGATATTTCTAAACTCTCTCATCGATGACATTTTACACTGGATAAGGGAGTGATGGAGTCCAAAAATAAAATACTTGCATTGCAGCGCTTGACATGTCTAACCCTTCTCTTTCAAGGTGCTGTTGCTTTATGCTTGTACTGATGTGTCTTTAAGTTTAGAGCATGTTCAAGTTAAGAATATCTTGCTAAACCAACAAGCCTGCGCTCGAAGCCCACTTGTCTGCTGACTTACATCCACACAGCTCCTCCTATGGAACTGGAGCGTGAGAGACAGAAGCAGGCCAGAGGTTTAACATGATGAATATACACCCTGAAAAGCATCGATCCAGGCAAATGAAAAACTAGCACAGGGATTACATGTAGAGGTAAGACCAGCACTCTACGCAGCAGGGTTGTAGGAAAGAGAAGGAAGCCTTATTGTCACCACCTGTTTCTCTATCCCTCTTGTGTTTACAAATGATATCCCATCCATAAAAGTGAGCGTTTATGCTGAGTCTCTCACATCTGGAGCTACATGCCATAGTTCTTGTTAGACTGATAGAATCTGTTTGCCTGAGGTATTTCCATAGATGCATAAAGAAGTGATGTTCACACAAACTCAATATAATCACTCAATGGAGACATTCCCCAAAACAATAAGATAGAATGGGCTGTTGGAAACTAAGAAATCTTTCCTCCTTTTTCCTCTGTTCCCTGCTGGTCCATTATCTAAAGGTCACATTAGTCTCTTGCTGTTCCAGTCCATACATTGACCAAGTGCCCTGAAATGCAGAACAAATGTTGAGGGACTGAGGTTCTTTTACAGATGAAATTAGCCTCATTGAACAAAGATTCATAACAAATCACCGTAGAAGGTGTTTCTCACCATACTTCCAAAGAATTTATTGTATTATCAGTGGATTTTGTGGCAACGGCACTAAAATATCTAAAAGATGCAAATTATAGATGAAGTCACAAATAAGGTACCTTGTTGTTTTTTTCTGCCTAAATGTGTCCATAGTAGAAGTACTGCAGCAGTCATTTGGAAGCTAACTGGCCATGCATAGAACTCCACAGGAAGCCTCCTCACCTCTCCTGCTGACTGAAACATGTTCTCTTTACACCAGCCCAGAGAATAAATCTTTGTCATCTCCACATTGTTTTATTTTGCTCTGTATGTTGCCTTTCCTAGTGTCCTTATGATGGGACTCCTACCTGATCTGAGGTGAGAACGGAGACATCACACACATTGCCTGCTGTACTATTCATGAATTTTGAGGTATGATGGCTCTGGAATATTTTAGGGTTTTTATTCCTTTGTTTTGTTCAGGTTAAAATAGACTGCTAGCACAACTGTTCTCTAAATGTAGCACTACACAATGAAGCTCTTTCTGCTTAATTTCATCAATAGCTGCAGCTGTGTAGTAATGCGTGAATGAGGGGGTCATGTAATACTTTGTTTCCTGGGCGGCTTTCCAAAAAGTTACAGATGCTGAGTAGTCAGTGAGTCTGAAACTGGAGACTTACAGAGATCACAATCCTCTGTCACCGTTGTGCCCTTGAGCAAGACACTTATCCTGAAGTTATTCCAGGGCAACTGACGATCAGCCTACATCAGGAGTGTCCAGTCGTGCTCCTGGAGGGCCAATGTCCTGCGGAGTTTAGCTCCTTGCCCCAACACACTTTGTTAGGACCATCCCTACCCTTGAACTAATCTATAATGAGGACATTGTTTTATTGGTATGTGTGTTATTGCAGCAAAAAATGATGTTGATGCAGAAACACGTACTACAGTACTTGTGTAAATCATATTAACCACATTTTAAGCCACACGAGAGGAATATGGAAATGACACCCAGTGCCTGCAAAACCAAAGTAGCTGACTGAGGATTTCTTAGGCTGGTGCCCTGGCAATAAAGCTTGTTTTTTAGATCAGTGGTTCTCAACCTTTTTGACTTCAAGGCCTCCCATTGTCAACAACCAGTGTTCAGAAGGTACACTGTAATAGGTTACAGATCACAAGTTATCTTATTTAAAATGTAACAAGTAGTGTAACTATTTCAATTACTTTATTGAAATAATGTAACTGATCACATTTGTTTACTTTTCTAAATTTAAAACATGTTTTAAACTGTTAATCACTTTGAAACATTTAAAGCAGGCAGGGTTAACCTTACAGCAGTACTTAAGACTGAGTACTGTCAGACTTTCAAAACGCTTCTTCACTTGAATTAAGATGATAATTTAATTGTAAAGCACAGCCACTACAAAATCAGACTTCAGCGCCTCTTTTTAGTTTGAGATTATTCTGAGGTTAAATATAGATTTAAAACCTTATAGAAACCGTTTAATAGCTATACTGTTTTTTAAATCAAATCTTTGCATAGCTACACTATATTGCCAAAAGTATTGGGTCGCCCCCTTCTAATGAACAGGTTTGACTACTTTAGTAATTTCTATGAGTACAAATCTTAATGT
>JAFVLL020037653.1:0-14915 GCA_021397915.2 Tor tambroides | reverse complement strand
TACAACTATTTGAAAATCTGGAATCTGAGGGTGCAAAAAAATCTAAATATTGAGAAAATCACCTTTAAATTTGTCCAAATGAAGTTCTTAGCAATCAATATTATTAATCAAAAATGAAGTTTTGATATATTTACGGTAAGAAATTTACAAAATATCTTCATGGTTGGTATAATATTTTATGTTTTTGAAAGAAGCCTCATGCACATCAAAGCTGCATTTATTTGATGAAAAATACAGTAAAAACAGTAATATTGTGAAATATTATTACAATTTAAGTTCTAAAAATATATATATTTAATGCAATTTATTCCTGTGATGATGACAACGCTGAATTTTCAGCAGTCAATCTAATGTATGCTGGTTTGGTGTTTAAAAACATTTGTTACCATCAATGTTAAAAGCAGTTCTTTCATTCTTTGATAAATAAGTTCAAAATATTAGCAGTGCATCCTTGCTGAATGTTTGAAAAAAATGACTGACCCCAAATGTTTGAAAGTTAGCATATAAAGCAAATGTATTTTCCATCGTTCAAACTCAAGAACAGTAAGAATGTTTCTCCTACATTTTCACTTCCTGTCTCTATGATATCCTTATTTGACATTGCCCAGAGGTTTCATGAGCAAGCTATAATGGTAAAATCTTGTCATCAAACAAATGACTCAGCATTTGAATAAATCACTCACGAGACGTGACAGTGAAGTTTTCTTGTTCAGCCTAGTTCCTGAGGATTGTCTATAATAGTAATATCACAGTCTGTTGCAGCACTGGATGTCCGACTTCTGCTTGAAGAGGAATAAAGTCTTCTAGAAATAAGACAGACTGGCTTCTACAATGAATCAGCTTCATCATGCTCCATAGGCTCATTTAGGAAACTATAGAGCAGAGAACATCAAAAGATTCAATAGTCATGTCAGTCCATATCTAGCCTGTTAGTCAATCAATATGCTAATACTGAAAGCTTTTAGAGTACAACTATGCCAGCCCACTTTCTTGCAATGTTGGATCTGGAAGATTTTTTTCTATTCACTTTTCTTACAGCAGGTCTGTCTTTAAACTTTAGAAGTTAGCATTAAAATCCCTGTGAAGGAATAAATGGAATTTTTGTCACTCTATACTGCCGTCTTACCAGCTTCTGCTTGGAACAGTCATACGAAGGCCATCCAGGGCTAAAGCAGCTTCACTGCCTGCCGAGCATCTCCTCTCCGCATTCGAGTAGGACAGAGACACAGTGTTTACCATAGACCTCACTGAACGCCAGTACCTGCCTAAGAGAGAGAGAGACAGAGAGAAGTATGAAAAGAAAAGATTAAAAAGACCACAGAAAACAGACATGAACAACGCTAACCGAATGATTCTCACTCTGAACGTGTAGAACTGTCTTCAGGGACTCCACTGCGTTGACACAGGGCTTCCTCACTAATTCCTCCTCAGCTAAAGGCTCAGGCTGTAAAAACAAGCAAACATTCACACAATACTCAAGGTGCTGAAGTGTACATGTGGGCATCTGTAAACACACACACCTCATTTCCCACAAGAGCACCGACACAGGCTTGTAACGCGTCGCAGAGGGATGTGAGGTTATAACCTCCCTCTAACACCAGCACCACTCGACCTTCAGCCAACTCCATTAACTTCTGGGTCAAGAATCCGAAACCTGAGACACATCACATAAAACCTTCAAATGATCATTTACATATTCAGTTACTAGTGGTGCTAATGGCATTCAATCACAGAAACATCCTGGAAGCATTATAGAGACTCTTGGTTTAACAGTCCAAGACAGCTGGCTAAATCATGACTATAATATGGCTATAACTTTCTAGTCCCATCAAAAATGCCAAGTCATTGTAAGCTGTTCTGCTTTCTATCTGAAGCATTTGAAGGACTTTCCTAAGGGGAAACCCTACAGAGCGAGAACAATGCAGAAACAACAGAAATACTCCGAGGCTCAGATATTATAATTAAATGCTCTCTGTGTTAAGGAAATGTAAATATGCATTTTACCCAGTATTCAGTTGTATGTGGCATCTATCTTCATGCTCATTAAATATGAACAATATTTAAAAAATATTGTAGGCTTTTTGGGGCCAAGGACCGCATAAATATAACATTTTTTAATTAAGCATATATCTACTACAATTTGTACACTTAAATGCCATTGGAACTTCCATTTTTCTGGAATATTTAATTTTTCTGGATTACATCAAATTTAATTGCATTTTAATTAACTTTTTTTTGTTTATAATTTTCAAGACTGATTTTTTTTTCAATGGTTAAATGAAATTGTAATCAAAAAATGTCAAATTATTTGAAATCAACATACAGTTTAAAAAATTATTAATCTTTATTGTTTTATTGTTCTCAAATTGAAAGTCATATTTCAATAGCAGTTTTTTTAGCAGTTTAATATTCACAGACACAAGTCCATGTCGCAATTTGATTAAGTGTACCGACCTACTTTTGATTTACTTTACTTTTGAAACTACCATGACATTTGTATTTATACAGTAAATTCCATTTTGATTGGATTCTGCAATTCAGTGCACATTTTGCACATTAGCAGAAGTCACATTGCCCTGTTTCGCCCTGACTATGACCTGACCCCACTTTGAGAACCCCTGTTGTAGACAACTTGGAAACTGTAGACACTTGATGATCACAGTTTGTATTTCTCACATACAGTTTGCTGAGACTCTGTATCCACCCAGAGCCTCTGGGTGACCCTCTGCAGCATCAAAACCAGCTGAAACCAGGACCACATCTGGGGAAAACTCATGAGCAATTGGCATCACTACCGTTCTATAAAGAGAGACAGAATATTTATCTATTTAGTTCATGTAGACTGAACAGTGGCACCAGACAAAGGTTTGGAATGGCATGAGGGTGAGTAAATGACAATGATTATTTTTTTTAAATTGTGCGAATGATCCCTTTAACGTGAGACTAAAATGACACTAGACACACTAAAATGACATCAGAATAGTACCTGAATGCAGCTAGGTATTCTGCATCTCCCATTGGAGGACTCAGGCCTCCTGACCAAGCCATGTTTACATTATAGCCTTCCCCTCTATCAGATCCTACCTGTAACACATACATGCAGCTTAAATTTACATACAGTCATAGTAATCTGACAGAATGCACAGTCATGCTCAAATCTCAAACACACTCACTAGTTTCATAAAGGGATGTATACAAACTAACCCTGGTGGGTTGTCCATTTCCAAGGAAGAAAGAACCATTGTCATAGCGATGCAGGGATATATAGAGGACACTAGGATCCGCGTAGAATATCTCCTCTGTTCCATTACCGTGATGAACATCCTGACAGAAGTCCAGAGGAACGCAATGATTAGTGATGAAAATAAACACACACAAACTTTTGGAAACTTTATTGATTTCATACAAAAATAAATAAATTGAAATAAATTAAAGGTTGAAAGTGAAGTGTTTAATTTTAGTGCCTCTAGCATTGCCAAATGAAATTGCAAAAATTATGTCTGTTGAAGGCAAAGAGATTGGAAAGAGTAAAACTTAATAGAAATCCTGACCAGGCAAATTATCTGCAATTTCTATTGCACAATCATATAAATTATAACTTTGAAAAAAGCTAATGGGCATATTATGGTCAAATACCCTTTATAAGTAACTGCAAATATGTGTAAGTGTGGAAATATATCTAAAGCAAATACTGTGTGTGTGTGTGTGTGTGTGTCTTACCCAGTCTACTATAAGGATCTTTTTAACCTTCAGTCGCTCCTGAAGCTGTTTAGCAGCAATGGCCACAGAATTAAAGATACTGGAACCACTGTAAGAGAGAGAAAAAATATATGGGGAAAAAAAAACAACATAATAATACATATCAATATTTACCTGCATACACTACCATTGAAAAGTTTTTTTTTTTTTTTAATGCTTTTGAAAGAAGTCTCATTTGCTCACCAAGGCTGCATTTATCTGATGCAGTAGAACAATAATATTATGAAATATTACAATTTTTAATAACTGTTCTATTTTAATATAGTTTTATAATGTAATTTATTCCTCTGATGTCAAAGGTGAATTTTCAGCAGCCATCACTCTAGTCACACGATCCTTCAGAAATCATGTTAAGCTGATCTGGAGCTCAAAAAAAAAAAAAGAAAAGAAAAGAAAAAGAAAACATTTCCTTTTTTTTTTTATCAATTTTGAAAACAATTGTCCTGCTTAGTATATAATAGAAAATAAAATATAAATATAAAAATAGAAAGTAAAATATAATTTTTTTGTAACAATGTAAAGGTCTTTACTGTCACTTTTGATCAATTTAATGCATCTTTGTATTAATTAATTACTTTATTAATTGATATTAATTTCTTTCTTTTTTTTTTAAATCTTACTGACCCCAAACTTTTGAATGGTGTGTTTTTCAGTTTCTCAATGTTAATGTGACATCACATGAAAAGGAATGACCATGAAAGTGCAATTATTCTGTATGTTTGCTTGCTGAACATCCTGTTTTAAATGCCATTTCATGCTGGTTTCGAAAAACATATGTGACACTGGACCACAAAACCAGTCATAACGATCAGATTTTTGAAATTGAGATTTTTACATAATCTGAAAGCTGAATAAATAAGCTTTCCATTGATGTATGATCCATTGTTGGATGTATTGTTCCATTGTTGTTAGGACAGGACAGGCTGAGATACAACTATTGAAAATCTGGAATCTGAGGGTGCAAAAAAAATCTAAATATTGAGAAAATCGCCTTTAAAGTTGTCCAAATGAAGCTCTTAGCAATGCATATTACAAATAAAAAATTAAGTTTAGATATATTTATGGTAGGAAATTTACTAAATATCTTCATGGAACATGATCTTTACTTAATACCCTAATGATTTTTGGCATAAAAGAAAAATCGATCATTTTGACCCATACAATGTATTTTTGGCTATTGCTACAAATATACCCCAGAGACTTAAGACTGGTTTTGTGGTCCAGGGTCACATATGTGTCTGCAATTGTAAGTGCAACTCACTATGTTTTAGAATGTGATGCATGGTGTCCAGGAGGTGTGACCACAGCAAACCCATTCTGAGGATAAGTGAAAAAAAAGAAAGAGTCAGAATCTGAACTGGTCAAAGCTCTGTGGTTATAGGAGAAGGAATTATGGACTATGGGAATCTCACCCTTAGCTCTCCTCCAGCCACACGGAAAGCCAGCTCAATCACACTGCCGACTGACATCTTCAGTATTGCTGCACTGCGGGAATTTTTCAATACCGTATCATGGTCTGTTTGACTTTGATATGGTATGGAAGATGTTCTTTCTGAGAACCCACCGTACAAACGAATAAGCTGTTCTGAATGGACCGATAGTAGCTCCTGAAACGTGGCCGACCTGCCTTTAACCAACTAAGACACAAGCACACAGACAGATGTAAATTCTCACCACTGCAATAATAGTTAGAGCTTCATGAGCTGTTCAGCATTGTTTACCTTACACTGATTCCTGAAGCCACACTCCTGCAGTCTTGACCAGATACTCACAATTCTGCCAGCATACCCAGGATCAAAGCTGGTATCTTTACAGTCACACTCATATTTCAGCATCTGATAGTCAAACACCAAACCTACACATACAAATATATTTTAAAATGAAAATAAATATATATTAGGGCTGCTGAGTTAATATGTTAATATAAAAGCTAATCTTGTGTCATGTTTTAGACAGAATATTTTTTTCTGTCTTTGCTCAGTTGTGTATTATATAGTGCTCGATAGTGTTTTTGCTCAATTTTGCAAATGAAAATATTATGTAAATAACCACAGCAGAACAAAATAAATTTTTTCTAAAACTATTTCTTGATGCTATTGGAAGCTTTTGTCATTGAACACAATAATGACTTTAAATGGTCTTTTGGGGGTAATTTCTCAGCTGAATTTAATGTACGCTTAATTTTAATAATTAATCACCACATTGTGTAATAATATACAGTGATGGCCAATATTATTAGAACACTAGTATTTTCACCAGCTAAAAATGGTTTTAAGTCAGTTATTTCTATTTTTTGCTGTAGTGTCAGTAGGAAATATCAGTTTACATTTCCAAACATTCATTTTGCCATTAATTGTAATAATTCAGTGAGATTTTTGTTTGCACGAGGAGTATGACAACAGCCAGTGCTCCACACACAGAGATCTGATCTCACCATCATCCAGTCTGTCTGGAATGACATGAAGAAACAGAACAAACTGAGACAGACTAAATCCAGAAGAACTATATATATATATATATATATATATATATACACAGTATATATATTATGTGACCCTGGACCACAAAACCAGTCATAAGTGTCAATTTTTCGAAATTGAGTTTTATACATAGCTGAAAAAATAAGCTTTCCATTGATGTATGGTTTGTTAGAATAGGACAATATTTGGCCGAGATATACCTATTTGAAAATCTGGAATTTGAGGGTGCAAAAAAATCTAAATATTGAGAAAATCGCCTTTAAAGTTGTCCAAATGAAGTTCTTAGCAACGAATATTATTAATCAAAAATTAAGTTTTGATATATTTATGGTAGGAAATTTACTTAATATCTTCATGGAACATGATCTTTACTTAATATCCTAATGATTTTTGGCATAAAAGAAAAATCGATAATTTTGACCCATACAATGTATTTTTGGCTATTGCTACAAATATACCCGTGCTACTTAAGACTGGTTTTGTGGTCCAGGGTCTCATATATATATATATATATATACATACAGTGCAAATGCCAAGTTTCTCAATATAATTTTTGAACTATTGTTTAGAAGAAATATCACATTTGTGCTGCTGGATTACTGCACTTTTTTTTTTTTTTTTTTTTGAGATATTCCTTAAGTATAAATATGAACACTGGAGCCCAAAAGTCTAAGACTACTAGAGAAAATGCTTCTGAAACATATGTAATTGCTAATTTTGCATTAAAAAAATTAAAATTTCTTAGAATGTACTGTTTTGCATTTGGCATGTGACCCTTTTGCTTTAATGACAGCAGTGCTTGAGCTGCATGAAGTTTGTGTAAATAAATCCCAATGATCATGGTATTCAGCCTGATTTGAGAATGATACAAATCTCATGCTTCAGAGGAATCTAGATCATCCAATCCGAAAGCTCATTGACACAAATAGACTTATTTGATTAGTGACTTCTGCAGAATAATTTAATTATTTCATTAAAAACTTTGTACCTGTGGTATAGTTTTGTTTGCTCCTGACATCCCGGGCTAGAGGTGAGGATAAATGTAAAGGCAGACTTCTGTTAAAGGTGCCTGGAGAGGAATGCACACGCGTGAGGTTCCGGTGATATATTCTTTTTCGTTCATCACAGCATTCACTGTGTTGCAGTACTCTCAGTTGATTACAGCAATGGTCATCATGCGGCAATTGAGACAGTATGTGTAAGTCCCCTCTTGTTTTCTCTCTGTCTCTTTTCAGCGATCCAGAGGACACAGGCCGCACCGTGTGAAAAGGCACCTTACAATGAGCGGGTGAAAAAGTGCTCTGTGTGTTTGCGTGCAAATGTACATTTGTCTCAGTGTGTTGCTGGAATGTCTCCTGTGGCCATTGTTGTTGGTACATGGGGTGTGTAACCATAAAAGTCTGAGTGTGGATGTGCTGGATGAAAGAAGGTGCCGACTGGGATTTGCTCAAAGGCCTATGAGACATCACCGCCCACTGCCCAGGAACTGTGAGAGAAAAAAAGAGCAAATTACACAATTTTTTTCTCATTTACACTGACTTTTTAGTCTCAAGATTAGTGAATGTGTGTGTTACCTGCAAGAACAGGTGGATGCATGGCAAGGATCGGCTGTTCATATCTAGTCCAGAGCATGGTGTTCTGAACGCCAATATGTACAGGAGATTCATCCTGAAGAAAAGCAGAATAATGTAGCTGCAATCAGGAATGAGCAAGCTTTAGACGGAACGTAGCATTACATCAATTATTAAACAATTACAATGGACCCTTTTCACAACTATAAACTATAGTATAGTAAATTGTAGAGGTATATGGGAGACCATAGCAAATATTTGTTTTGTATTCCCATTTATTCCAACAGAAAAAAATCGACTATTCCACAAAAAAACTGTATTTCCACAACTTTTTAAAAAAAGAGATACATTAGCAACTCCATTGTAGAAATGTTGACTAGTTTTTATAAATTAATGACAGGGTAATATAACAAAAATAATAGCGCTATAAAGGTACATTAAATAATCTGAAAAATTATGCTTGCTAGATTTACTATATCAGTGGATTTCAACCATTTTATGATTAAAAAAATTTTAATTATATAAAATAAATCAATTAAAACAAATCAATTAAATCAATTAAAATGCTGAAAACACAAAAAAGTAAGATGTAAACTGAAATCTTATTTCTTTTTCCCTGCAATTACTTATTTAACTGAAAAACATACATAATCTTGGATATTATAGTCACAAAATCTTATAATCCCAAATTTGCTATATCAACACTCCCAGTTTCTGTTAATAAAAAATTGAAAACAAGCATGTTTTCATAATTACAGCAAAAATCTTAGCCAGTATGGGGGGCCTTCAAATATTGTGTTGGACAATAGGGGCCTTTGAGTTTAAAAAAGTTGAGAACCAGTGATGAACAAAGTATCAATTTAAAAAATATTTTAGTTAATAGGCAATCACAACACTCCATCCAATCCATTCCATAATTAACCTAAACAATACATAAATAACTTCAACTACACAGTCACAATATCTGCCTTGTAAAATGAAGAAAATTAACTACAAAAAAGATGCTGCCTGACTCCCAAAACATCTTTTACTCATATGAGTGATAATATAAAGAGAGAGACCAAGAAAGACCAGTAACAGACCTCGTGTGGTGATGATGTGCCATAGGACTGTGGCTCTTGATGGCTCATTTTTTTATCTGCTGATGCTGATGAATGTCTTATAGATACCGGAGTAGAACTGGAAGTTCCCCCTACAAAATACACATACCTGGTCACTACAGTGTCTGAAGGATCATGGAAAAAAAATGACAACCGAATTCACAGCAAACAATCTTTGCTTTAGTTGATTTTAGAACAGTGTTATTACACACCCATAGAGTCAGATGCTCTGACAGCAGGGGGCGCACTGGATTTACGCTGCAGTGGGTTCTGTCTTCCTGATGCACTTCTCTTTGGTCGCAGCTTCAGAATTGGCTCTGAGGCTTCTCGCAAACATGCACAAACACAAGTGTGCTTAAAGTATAAACATGTGAAGACTACCATTTATTAAATCATTTCTCAGATTTCTACTCATTTCAAGGACGTGTGTGTGAACAAGCTCACATGTTTGTGTGAATGTGTACACGTGTGTCACCTGTTCTTCTTAATGGATTGTCCTCCTCAATATAATGAGATTCAGGTATGATAGATGCACGGAGCTGGGTTGGATCCTGACTTTCCAATTTCCTGAACAACAGAAAATATAAAGAACTCCAATTCCACAATTAAAATGCAATTGTACATCTACATTTGGAAGATTTCTAACCTATGTTTATTGCGAATATGCTGATTTAGCTTTCGTTTCACCCAGTCACTGGCACCGGCACCTGCCAATCACAATAATCATCAAATCAGACCAGTTCAGATGGAGTTTTTATATGACATATGACAGAATACAACAGGGTCAGAAATTAACCAAAGCTTGGTGAAAAAATGCAGATGTCAAGGGCCAAAAAAAAATGTTTTTTTTTTTTTATTTAATTTTTTTTTTTTAAATACGATATTTGAATTCATAAAATTCTATTCTAGGCTTGTATGTGTTCAGACACTACAGTTAGAATTTCAGTTACAATTTAATTAGTTTTTGAGATAAATGGACAACCCACTCTGTTTATATATATATATATATATATATATATATATATATATATATATAAAAAAGTTAATTTCTGACACTGGTATAGAAATAAGAATATTTGTTTAAAAAACATGAGAGTACTCTGTTCACTCTTCTTTTTATTCAAAGGCTGATTAAATGGCTGTTGTGCGCTCTCCCTCCCTCTCTCCAACTTCCCGTGCTGATGTTCAGACATCTGCATAATGAGGATGAGACAGAATGTCAGTTCTGAAACTAGAAAATTATATATCAATGGTTCCAGAACAGGCTAGTAGAGTGTCCCAAAATTACACTGCAGTGTGCACGCTAACACCAGTATGGGTCTGTGTAGATACCCATATCATAATTGTAATTTTAAATAAAGTATGCTAAATCTGAAATTCAGATGTTGCAAGTGGATTATTATTTTGATGTTTCAATGCCACTGTCTGGACGTCAAGAATGCCGAATCCACTTGACTCAAGTCAGAAATGAACAAAGATATTTCTCACTAAATGCCACTAATTATAATATGATGAGTAATATTGTCATTATTGTTTGGTGGTACCTTTAATCCTTTAATTTGCAATCATGTTAATTCATGTTAAATGATAGAACTGGTGTCATCTGGATCAGCAGATACAGTATAACAATTACTCAACATTTACTTTCACCTGAATGTCAAAAAAAAAGGAATGTATTTCTTTAAAGTAACACACACACACACACACACACACACACACAGAGACAGTCTGTTTGTTTGTTTAATGATTATCCTACCTTTTATGTATTCAATATTTTTTTGTAACTTGTTTGCTGTTTTAAAATGAAATGCTTCCTTTTAAAACTTTTAAAATTAGGAGTTGGAGATTTCAATCCCAACTTTAATTTCAAGCAGACAATTGTGCACAATAAATAAATAAATAAATACAATTTTATATATATATATATATATATATATATGGCCAAAATATTACATTTACTAAAATTATCTGCAAATATATTTGAAATATATAAATCAATTTTTAAAGCATTTAATAAATATATTTCCCCTCTATATAGTCACATGTAACATCTGAAGAAAAACGTGTGAACATATTACACATTTGAATAAAAATATGCAATAATAAAGCCTAGAAGATTGCAAATGTATTTTCTTGCTCCTGAAATACATTTTGAAATATATTTTGGTATATGAAGTTTAAAAAGTACATATATTTTTAATTTCAAAGTATATTTAATTGAGCTTCACTGTTTTGTTTTGTTTTTTTGCCATATGGGATTCCTCCCTTCAGTGAGTTTAACAATGCAGGGCTTATTTTACATTCCAAGAAAAACAATATAGTTAAAAATAGTTTACAAATTTCCCCTAAAGTGAGAAGACGTTAAATTGCTTTTCAGTTTCAGTAGTGGCATCCTCTGTAAATTTTTTTTTTTTTTTATGAACTCAACACATACCGAAACATCATCACCGTTTCGTTGTACGCTACCCACAGAAACCATGCTGCACTCAATCTGGGCTGGATCACTATGGTAACCCTCCAGCTGACAAGGAAGTGCTCTATTAAAACGAATAGAGTGAAACCCATCCACTTCCTGAAGCTAAAATTAGAATTTGTTTGTCTGATTTAGGGTGATTTATGTAAGTATGGTATGCTATTCTCATCCTACAATTTGCCTGACCTATATTTCGTTTAAAAGGTTCTTGGGAAACATTTCAGCCGAAGCACAACAAACTCATTTACCCAAAGCATTAAAAGACAGAAAGATCTAACTTCCAAAAGTTCTAGAACTTAAAAGCTTTTATTTATCCTTCCTTTTAGATATAATGCATCAAACCAGTTGAAAGACTAAAAAGTGCAAAACTCACACTTTTAGCATTTGTGAAATCACACTATACACAAAAATAGCAGGCTAGGTGATTATGTGCTTACAGATATATTTTTTGTCATGATGAAAAACTTCTAAACCAAAAAAAAAAAAAGTACACAAAAAGTTTCTATTTTTAAACTGACCAATAGTTAAATCCAATAAGGAATGCTACATTACACTTCTGTCGTTAGTTATATGAATATATGACATTGCATTTTATCTCCTAAACTACTATAATATTAAAGTAAACGTGATTGTGGCAGCTCATGCAAAATTTCAAAACTCTATATGGTAACTGAACAAAGCAAATAAAGTTTAAACACATGAGGATCTCTTACCTGTCACGTCTGCATAGCTTTTCCACCTCTAATATGTTTCCAGGCATTGAATGCTCATCTGAAAAAGACAAATAACATGCATTTATGCTCTCGGGCTGTCCACATCACAAAATGAAAAGCAGAACAAATCTAAAGCACCTGCAGATAACACCAGCCCTGCACTACAGCGAACTCCAAAGGTGTGATTTTGTTGAGTGACATCTAGCTACATTTAGGTTCGCGCTACCCTCCCTGAAGCCCCTCCTGCTGAGCTTCCTCTCTTCTCACTACTTCAACAGTTGTTTGTTTCTCTCTACTAATAAATTCATCAATGATTTCATTTGGAATCTCTGAGTTGTGCATGCAAATGACGGATATCTTAAAGTTTGCAATAGCCGCCTTGCATAATGGTTTGCTACCAGAGTCACGTAAAAGAAGAGTGTATTTGAAAGATAAGGAAGGCAGTGCACACATTATTATCTGCTACCACCCTTACCATTTAATGTACAGTAAAAGGTTATTCTGGGATGGAGCGGAAAGTCAAAAGACATACAAGTGAGAAAAATAAGTTTGTACCATGTCACTAAATGTATAAGAGCTATAAGATGAGTGACAGTTGTAACATGGATTAGCTGTATATTTCCAGTGGACGGTCTACACTATCAAGCATCGACACAAACATGTTAGTTTCACTCTATTAATAAGAACATCTCATAGACACAATGGTTTATATATAGCAGTGATGACATTTGCTAAGCTCAAACCTCAACCTCCACACAAGCCAGTTAATATCAAAAGATTTAATGCAAAACATGATTTGACTGATTCATGAACTTCTCATATAGTGAGGACCAATTCAAATGTCCTCAAAAGTCAGTTTTCATCAGATTTTATTTATGTAGACATTTTGAGAAATATGGAACTCGCAAATGCACTCTGTGGAAGTCCTAGTGTTCTTAAAATCAGCTATATAATTACAGCTCATAACAATTGATGGTAGTAGACAAATGTAGCGAATTTGTGTTAATATTGAGTTGTGTTAAAAGCATTATAAACATCATGGCCACTCCTACAATCAAACACTGCAAGCAAATATGATGTTAGTGTTTAACAAGTGGCTATATCCTACTAAAAGAGATGGGATCTTGCAAAAAAACAAACAAAAAAAAAATGCAAAAGAAAAAACGAAAAAAAAATGGTGGTGTATGCATGAAATTTTTTTTTAGTATTTCTTTATTGCAACCTTTCTCACATTTATAAATCACTAACTCTGTTTTCTCTCCCACCCTCTCTATCTCTCTCTATCGGCAATTCCAGAGTAATTTAGTAGAAGTTGGTGGTTCTGTGGATTTTTGATCAGTCCATGATCAGATGTCACTGCTGCATTTGTATTAGTATAATATATTTTATTGCATTTGTATATATATTACATAATCAAACAATTTGTTTTCAACTTTGCATGATGATATTATTGGCCCTTATTTGTAGACTGGAGCTCAATGTGCATATAGTGTTCCTGTGTGAATGTACTGTCTGTGTTTGGTTTTGCACCTGCTTTACCGCTTTACAGGAAACTTTGACCTCACCCCCCCTTCACTGAGACATTCTCGTTCTCTGTTTGTGCTCTCTATCCAGGTTTGTCTCTGCAGATACCTAGGCCCTTTGCTGAGACAGCAGCGAGGACAATGTGGTTTTACTCAGAAACACACATGAGCAGGCCGCCCCATATAAGAACCACCCCAGGCCAGTTGCACAACCACCTGCAAATGCATCCCGAAACTCGCTTACAAAATAAGCAGAGCTCATGGGTGTCCTTCATGTTGTGAATATAAGAAAACTATTTTGTACGCCGTTTCAGTAAATACATGTGCTGACCTCGCCACACTCCTCTCCATTTGCCCAAATCTGTGTATCTGTGTCTGTGTTTGTGTGTAAATGACTTTTCACTGACACACTGACATTCTGAGCACAAGCCAAACTGAGGAGACATGATGCAGTGGGGGTTTCCACTTGTGTGGGAAGGTTGAGTTTAATAGCTCTAAACTGATTTCTAACATCCTGTATTTACTATTTTTACATACAAGCCTATTTTTTAAAAATATCTTTATTATTACCAATCTTAAATTGGCCTTATCTTGGCTATATAACAGACAGCATGTAAAAGCATTATTTTTCATGATATATCTAATAAATAATAAAAAATATATAATAATTTATAAATATTATAATATTACAAATAATAATTTACCCTTTGCTTTAACTGCATAATAATGTTTGAACTTTGTTGGAACTTGGTTACCCTGGTTGGATATTCTGCAAAAAGGGGGAACTACATTGATCTGAAGTGTTTTGAAAGTAGGCATGAGGTAAGGTGGTTGGTAGTGGCCCCGCAGTGGTTTTAAATGCCATACTAAAGTCTGCAGGTGAATATCATGAAGCCTGTCTTGGACATACAGTGCCTTGCAGAAGTATTCAAACCCCTTCATTTTTTTCACGTTTTATGTTGCAGCCTTATGTTAAAATGCTTTAAATTACTTTTTTTTCCACAACAATCTGCACTCCACACACCATAATGACAACGCAAATAACAGGTTTTTAACATCTTTGCAAATTTATTAAACATAAAAAACTTAAATGATTCCATTGCATAAGTATTCAAACCCTTATCTGGGACAGTTGAAATTTAGCTCAGGAGCATTCATATTGCTTGATGTTACTACAATTCAAGGGAAGTTAACCTGTGGCAAATTCAATTGAATGGGTATGATTTGGAACAGCACACACATCTTAATAAAAGGTCTAACAGCTAAAAATGCATATCAGAGCAAAAACCAAGCCCT
>JAFVLL020037652.1:0-13112 GCA_021397915.2 Tor tambroides | reverse complement strand
TCAATTGAACTGTGCACATTTGTTTTAGACACTTACTGTGCGTTATGCTCTTGCGCCGTCTATGCAATAAATGCACGTCCTTGAATGAGCGGTGTATTGTAGCATCTGGTAATGTCAATGACGCGACCCATTCAAGGGTGCCCAAAATTACAATTTTAAATCAGTCAGGGTACACATGTACCTTCATATTTACAAGTAAAGCTTATTGAGGTACACAGTTTGAATTTCAAATGGCTAACGTAAATCAGCGATGAGTGACAGGACAGGGGCACTTCAGGGGCCAATCAGATTTCAGCTGGGGCCAGTGCCCCTCGGGCCCCACCCCTAGATCCGCCAGTGGAGGCGGCGCAACTATAACGACACGTGAATAATCCCGCCCACTCTAAAGCGGTACTAAACTGCAGTGGAAACACAAACCGAGCCGAACTGAGCCGTGCCGTGCCGTGCTGTTCTGAACCGAGCCGAGCCGAGTCGTACCACACAGTGGAAAAGCGCCATTTGTGTATTAGTGGGCATTTACACGCTTTCTACCAGTTATATCAATGGGCCAGTAGGTGGTGACAAGTTACTGTCTTTTTAAGTGAATTATTCACTCAACCGATTCATTCAGAACACATATTCATTCTAGAAGGAATCTCTACTACTACTGTGTGTTGCTTGGCGAGAGAGAGAGAGGATGCTTTGACTTTGTTTGAAACTATTTGCATTGATGTTAACAAAAATAGCCTACACAAAATAACTGGAAATACTGTGTCTAAAATGTAAGTTATGGTATATTGTTTACTAACTCAATGATTACTAAAAGCTATCAATAGCACTGAACATTAATGCAGTTGTGATTTGTTGCAGACACAAGACAACAGCTCTCTCGCTACAGTAGTTTGATATTGATTATGATTTATATATGGCTATACATGTTAAATAATGGAATAATGAATATCCACTTTTCTCAATCAATCTTTATGCATTTGAAGGTGCAGGCTTCCACTGCTGTCAGTCATTGAACACCTGAAATGCAATTTTTTGGACCAAGCCATTAAAAAGAATGAGAGCGAAAATGAAACTAGATAATTAATGGGAAGCTTTACTGAGTAAACAAACAAACCAATTTCAACCACACAGAACAAGTTGGAAGTAGATGCAGAAACATTTATTAATAAATGAGAAAAACAACGTAGTGTATAAAAATGTACCAGGTTATTAATACAGATGCTTTTCAGAAGAACTAGTGGCTGTATGTGCATTTTAGTGAGTTTAACTCAAAATGTAATCAATTGTATCCAGGTTTTATGGAGAACAAAGGCTGGAACGTTTTCCATTCTGGTGCAGATAAAGAACAGGCTGAACAAAACCAGCCAGCACATAACAAAACACACCATGGAACCAAAATGCTGAAATATATGCTCTTGTCAGAACTGTAAATAATCCTGAGATAGTAAATGGCACATATATGATAACCATGTTCACAGTATTAGAATGATGTAAAATGATCTTCTCTTCATGTGATTTTCATCTCTCTCTCTCTCTCCCGCTCTCTCCTGGTCCTGAGTGCTTCAGAGGTCTGAGAACAGCCACAAGACAAAACAACTGGATGGAGAGGAAGAGAAGGAACTGTAGTAAGAAGAACCATGCATGAGCATTAATATTATATAACATTAATGTGATCAGGCAGACCAAACAGGAGCCAAGAGTGATTATCCAAGCCACAGTGCAGCAGATCACTCTATATCTGAGAGGTTTGTGCTTTAGAAAGGTTACAGGATGAACCACTGCCAGGTAACGCTCAACACAGATCAGATACTGAAACAATGGATGACCAGTGATGGCGAGTCCTTGTAAAAACAGGGCTATTTCAGAAAAAAATAGAAATCTAATTTGACAATACAAGGAACAAACAATCCAGACAGGTACCTATCTCACAAAGAGAGAGATTGAGGTTGAAGAATGCTAATGTGACTCCTTTTCTTGTTCCTGTGACAATGAGCCATATAACATTTGTAGGAAGACCAAACAGCAGATTGAAGCAGAGTATACAAGTTTCCAGATTGCCTACTTGATAAATAGTAGAAGTTGTTGAGTTAATTTTCTCTTTATATTTATCTTGCTTTGCAGGAAGTGAGAATTAGAAAAAATACCAGGTTATTCAGTGATATTCAACATAAGTAAGATAAGTATTTTTTTTTATTTTCACATATAGGTAACATTCATAAAGGTTATTTAAGGTCTAGACAAACCAAATGGTAACAATATAGTAAATTGTTGATTTTGTTCAGTGAAAAAAAAAAAAAAAAGTATATATATATATATATATATATATACAGCCCTGCCTTACTCAACAAATACATCCAACATGCCCATAACCCCTTTATTATGGTTGATTAACACAGTGATATATCATTCACCATAGAAAAATAAAATGAGTCCAATGTACAAGAACAGTTTATAACCTGAAGAGTGAATGTTGAGTCTCTCTGGATGTGTATAAATCTTTGTGCTGTGTTTTGTACACTCACTTGACAGCTGCCACAACTGTATGACTTGATCTGCCTCAAGTAACTTAAAACCCCTGATATGCAAATATTTGTATGAAAAAAAAACAAAATACAAGTTTAACAAGACAGTCTAATCACAGTAGTTTTAAGAATATTGTTTTTTAAATGTTCATTTCAGGAAGAAAGTGGTACTAT
The DNA here is from genome assembly GCA_021397915.2 of Tor tambroides. Lineage (NCBI taxonomy): Eukaryota > Metazoa > Chordata > Actinopteri > Cypriniformes > Cyprinidae > Tor > Tor tambroides. The sequence goes on along the minus strand of JAFVLL020037652.1, from coordinate 10,425 downwards.
ATTTACATCAATGCAAAAATATATAGCAAGTTATATATATATATGTGTGTGTGTGTGTGTGTGTGTGTGTGTGTATGTATATATATATATATATATATATATATATATATATATATATATATAAAATGTAAATTACTCAAAATTAAATTATTGTTCATTGAAAAGCTGTATAAAAGCAATATTGCTCCCACAACTGTGATGCTGTTCTAAATATCAATACAGGTGTGATATACTGTAAATCATAAATCAAACAGTGCTCATTTTACATATATATATATATATATATATATATATATAAACTCAAATGGTCAAATGGACAAAATAATTTATTGTCAAAGCAGTGAATTGTCAAAGCAGTCTTTACAAATAGTCTTTATTCATCTAAAGATAGATGTCCACAGGTGGCACTCATTGAACACCTGATATGCAAAATTTTAGACAAAGGATTTAGAAAGACTTTAGAGAGATTTGATTTATTGGAGAAGAGATTTATTGGATTAAAAAAAAAATCAATCACTTATAACAAACACATCTGATAAACATAGATTATCTAATTTTAAATAGGACAATGAAGAATTTCACAGAGACAGGAGAGTTTTCCAGCACGGTGCAGATAAAGAACAGGCTGAACAAAAGTAGCCAGCAAATAACAAATCAAAAAAGTGAACCAAAGTTTAGGAATATTCTATTGAGTTAGAGAGTTAAGAGAGCTATAAAATTATATGGGACATATGTGATAAGCATGGTGTTGGAAACACAGAAGCGAAGACCAGGAGACTCTTAGGTACCTTCAGCAGAGTTCTTTATTGAGAACTTGCTGTGTGGTGCTGCAGTCATCAAAAGTCTAACTAAGGCAGTGATACATTGTAGTTTATATACATTTAGGGGGCAGTACTTAGAAATGGAGACAAAGCACCTGGCTGACGACCCTAAAAAAAGCATGCAAATTAAACATTCAGGTATAGCAACCTTCTCCCATTACACCAATCCTAATCCAAACAGCATAACTTCTCAAATACTGGGGCAGAGGCACCAAGAGCCATTACAAACAAAAGGTGAGAGTCTCAGTAATCTGGCTCATTTGACTTACAATAAGGGAACAGGGAGTGGCAGGAACCTCTTGCTACAAACTTTGTTTAACAGAATCATTCATCTGATGTCATCATCTTTACCATAAATGCTAAATACAATCCATTTCACCTTAGTTTTTCAGGTGATTGTATGTAAGGACGTAGGATCAGTAGATCTAAGACAGATTCTTAAATTTGTAATCTCACAATGGTCGCAGTAGTTATGAGAATGAGATGAAATGCTCTTCTCTTTCTCCTCCTCTCTCTCCTGATCTTGACTGCTTCAAAGCTCTGAGAAGAGCCACAAGACAAAACAACTGGATGGAGAAGAAGAGGAGAAACTGGAGCAAAAAGAACCATGCATGTACATTACTGGTAGAAAACATTAACATGAGCATGCAGCAGAAACAGGAGCCAAGAATGATAATCCAGGCTGCAGTGCAGCAGATCACTCTATATCTGAGAGGTTTGAACTTCAGAAAGGTTACAGGATGAACCACTGCCAGATAACGCTCAACACAGATCAGTAACTGAAACAGAGGACGACAAATGATGGACAGTCCTTGTAAGAACTGTCATAATTTATCGAGACATAAAATCCAATTTGACATTGTAACGAGCAAACTATTCAGACAGTTACCAATCTCACAAACAGAGAGACTGAGGTTGAAGATTTCTGATGCAACTCCACTTCCTGTTCCTGTCATAAAGAGCCATATAACATAGGAGTGTGCAGGAAGAGCAAACAGCAAATTGATACAGAGCATACAAATTTCTATATCGCTCAGTATCCATATGGAGAAAGTTGTGAAGTTGATTAAATCTTCTGGTGTGGTGGAGTTCATTTCCTCCTCGCTTGTCTAAGCACAGAAGCTCACAAAACATAAATGGTATTGCTAATAGAGGAGAGAATTATAAATGTACTGTGTTAATCAGACTACAGTTCAACATAAGAAAGATATAAAAGAAAACTGAAGGTACATTTTCAATCTTTTTAATTCTCTAATTTAACCAAATAGTACATGACCAATGCAGGTAATATTAATACTGATCATTTTAATACACTTCAGTGTGAAAATCAATTTCCTAAAATGGTTCCAAGTAAACTGTAAGAATAAATAAGTACAACTCCATTTTACTAATACCATAGTGTCCAATTTAAAAGAAAAGTTTATCACCTGAAAAGTGAATGTTGAGTCTTTCCAGATGTGTATAAATCTCTGTGCTGTGTTTTGTAGACTGACTTCTCAGTTGTCACAAGAATACATGTGCATGACTTCATCAGCTACAGGTCAATTAAACATCAGATATGCAAATATTTAAAGTAAAAAGGGGGACAGAAAATGTTAATTTGACAATTTGTGATACTTTAAGATCACAAAATCAGTTAAGGTAAAAGTTTTAAACAGAAGATCACAAAATTCTGTTCAGACTTTGTGTTTTAAGTGCACATACACTGATTAGACTTTGTGATGAACTGCTGGCAGTGAATTTTGTAATGTATGTCTGATTCAAACTTTTTTTTTTTTTTAGAGTGTGCTGTGGTCATCTATTTCCCAAAATGCCTCTTAAAATGTGTCCTGACCTAATAACTTAAAAGTTTGGCAAGGCAAAATATAAAGTAACTGGCAATATTGTGTCTTGAAATATAAGTTACTCTATATTAATCTTTTGGTTATCGAACTGTTGTAAAATATCGCACTTGCCTTGCAGTTATGATGAATATCAATATGCCTGTGATATGCAAAAGACACAATGCTGTTCCTGTGATATAGCTTAATTATTTTATTCTGTAAAAAATGCAAACATATAAATTGATTTTTGAAATTGTGCAAATTTTAAAACCAAGCATTTAGAAAGAATGAAAGAGATTTACTGGATAAACAAACAAACTAATAGGATTTCTGGGTTTATCACATTACATTTTTCACATTCAAAATTGTCCCATGACATTAAAATATTACAATAGGTTTTATGAGGAACAGAGGTAGGAGAGTTTTCCAGCCCGGTGCAGATAAAGAACAGGCTGAACAAAACCAGCCAGCACATAAAAAAGCAATCCACCAAACCAACCTTCACGTATATACTGCTGTATTAGAATGGTACAAAGTGCTGTGATAGCACACGGGAGGTATATGATAGCTACATTCACTGTAGATATTAGAATGATTTTAAACGCTCTTCTCTTCATGTGGTTTTCATCCTCTCTCTCTCTCCTTCTCTCTCTTGGTCCTAACTGCTTCAGAGCCCTGAGAACAGTTACAAGGAAAAACAACTGGATGGAAAGGAAGAGAAAGAACTGTGTTGAGAAGAACCAGCAATATGGCTTCAGATTGAGAGGGTATAAAATAAACCTACAAAACAAACATGGTCCAAGAACAATGATCCAGGCTGCAGTGCAGCAGATCACTCTGTATCTGAGAGGTTTGAACTTCAGAAAAGTTACAGGATGAACCACTGCCAGGTAACGCTCAACACACATCAGACACTGAAACAGAGGACGACCAGCGATGGCAAGTCCTTGTAAAAACGCAACTAATATTGAGAGACATGAGAACACATTTGACAGCATACAGAACAAAGAATTCAAAGAGTTTCCTATCTCACAAACAGAGAGATTGAGGATGAAGAACTCTGATGCAATTCCAGTTCCTGTGATGATGAGCCAGATCACATAGGAGTGTGTAAGAAGACCAAACAGGAAATTAAAGGTGAACACACATTTCCAGACAGACTATTATCTCAATGGAAGGAGTTGTGGAGTTGGTGTACGAGTCAGGTGTAGTGGAGTTCATTCTCTCTTTGCTTGTCTGGGCCACAAAAGCTCACAAAATCTAGCAACTGTGATCTGAAGGAATAGATCACAAATAAACAGAAATTAACAAATCTGTCTACCATACAATTTCCACCTAATTCAACTTAAAAACACATGTTAAGTTGCTGCCTTAAATTAAGTATAATCAAACTGGTTGTTCACGTAACAACGTAAATTCTATCAAACTGACTTAAAAAATCAAGTTGAAAAGTGAAGTTGAAATTGGTTACATTAATTTGATGTGGATTGGAATAACATGTTGCCATGACATATTGATGATATCATTTTTATAGTGTGCCTTTAATCCACTAATATGACTAATAACCACATTGTGACACAACATTCAGCTTAAATAAAGAAAATGAATGCAGTTTGAAAGAGAAGTTTGTCACCTGAAGAGTGAATGTCCAGTCTCCCAGGATGGATATAAATCTCTGTAAGACTGACTTCACAGCTGTCACAGGAATATATATATGACTTCTACATGCAACAAGAGCACATATGCAAATATTCATTGGAAAAAAAAAGATTCAAAAAGTTATGTGGAAAATTTATAATTGATAGCTTATGATCTTTTATTTACAAAAGAGTACAAAGTTTTCAGTCAACTTATGGGATATGATGCTTCTATAAGGACTAGTTGGAAAATTATGTTGTAGAACACTATTCTCTGTAACTAGAATTATAAATATTTATTTATTGTATTTTAATGCATCTAATTTTGTTTGTATATATATATATATATATATATACATACATATACAGGTGGCACACATCAAACACCTGCTATGCAAATATTTACAATGTCAAAAAATAAGGTTTTGAAAGATCCAACATTATGAGAAATTATGATACAATAATATATGTACATTTTATCATACACATTCATTTTTTAATAATAGCACAGGCATTAAATAACACATTATTACAAAAGAGTGAAAAACTTCAACAAATCAAAACATATTTGGGCTTCTTTGTCTCTCCTCTCTTCTCCTCTCCTCTCCTGGACCTGACTATTTCAGAGCTGTGAAGATAGCCACAAGACAAAACAGCTGGATGCCGAAGAACATAAGAAACTGTAGTAAGAACCACCATATATACACTTGATTGATTTCATACAAGAAAATAAAAATGCAAAACAAACAAAGAGTCAAAAATAATACTTTTTTATAATTATTATTTGCGTTCTCAGTTCAACAGCTCACAAAAATATTATTACAACAAGATCTATAAGAAAATAGAAGTGTAAATATACCAGGTTAAATCCAAATTACCCACAATGTTTACTTTAGGGAACAGGTAATCTTAACAACCCTCATATTGTCGCAACTTACACAAAACAGCCTGATGTAAGCATTATTGAGCGCTAAACACTCGTGTATATTTCCTTCATGGTAGCCAGAGGGCACCTTAGCGCAGAATCTTCACATACGCCTCACAGAATTACTAAAATCTATGACATTCCAAGAAATCCCTTAGACATAGGCACCCAGCTATCACTGAATTAAAAGAAGATAGAAACGTTTTGACTAATTAAACATGAAGACAATAAACACAGGACTGCAATAACAGACTGTGGTTTATCTGTGTTATTCAAGCCATCTCAGGTATTTTCATGAGAATAAAGTAGGCCTATGTTTAGCCTATAAACGCAGTGCTAATAATCAACATTGCATTTGTTAAAGTGTTGTATTCTATACAACGTCTTCTGCCTCAATCTATAATAAGAAGCCACATTAGATCATAAAAAAAATGTTATTTCAAACACTTGACTGACATTATGAAGTAAAATAAGTTAAAAGTTTTCTTTTGTTGGACAACAGGTTTATGCAGAGATGAAGCAGCATTCACTGCAAACTGATCATGCTGTTTTGATCACAGTGCCATGCTTTATGAAACACACTGGGAATGTTTCATAACTGCACAAAGCCAAATCGCAGTTTCGGTTTTATTTTGATTAATTGTGCAGCCCTTGGGGAGTACACGACCTCTGAATCTTTCTTGGTATATCATTTAAATATTACAAATAAACCTTAATGATAACAAAGTTAATAAAGAAATGAATAATAATTATAATTATAATGTCTGTGTATCTAAATTGTATGTTTATCAAAAAGTGGCCCAATTTACCAGAAAATTTGTGATTTGTGAGTGCATGACCTCAGAATGTTTATTGGTATACATACACTTTCCAAATAACATTATATTAGTTCAATTTAAATGAAAATATTACATTTGAACCTTAAAATTTAACAAAGGTATTAAATAACAGAAAAAAAAATTAAATGTATGTCTATATAAATTGCAACTTCATGTGGCCCACTTTACCTGAACTCACCCTATAGATATTGTTTTCATTGCACACCCCAATTTTTATCATGAAAACAGCCATAAATTCAGGCACATTTCACGCTGGCTATGTTATGAAAATTGATTTTGCAGTGTCCTTTTCAATTTTCATAATGCAGTCAAGATGAAATGAAGCATGCAAGTCTCACACAAATAGATTAACAAATTTGTTTAGCTGGAGAGCTTGCTATTTTCCTAAACTGTTAAACAAATGGCTACCAACATAATGACAGTCAAATGTATGAGATCCTGACAGAGTGATGATGTGAATTGGATCATTTACATTCATGCATTTAGCAGACACTTTGATCCAAAGCGACTAACAAAGCATTCAAGGTACACATCTACAGTTTGATAAAGGATAATGATAAAAGAATTACTGTGAAAAGAGTTTTTCGGTTTGGTGCAGATAAAGAACCAGCGGTACAAATCCAGCCAGCACAAAACAAACACAATTAACTGACCAGAGATTATATAAAAAAAAAATGCTCTGTCAAAACAGATAACAATCCACTTATAGTAAGTGAAACATGTGATAATTGTGTCCACAGTAGTTATTAGTATGAGATAAAACGCTCCTACTCTCTCTCTCCTGGTTTGTTTTTAAGTTTTACATAAGGTAGCTCCACACTAGTTGGAAGCAGTACTTGTAGCAATCCTGAAAGTGACATCAAGTGACACGTCTCGCTGAAGTCTGGGTTGATCGGTCCACCAAGATCCAGACATTGCATTTTAATGTTAATATCAACAGAACAAATACATTTTAAAAACCAGTGTTGTGTGCTGACATTAACATGCTGTGTGAACTAACATGAACAATGAACAATTCTATTTTTATTAACTCACATTAACAGAGATGGAAAAATGGCTGTAAAAATATGTTGTTCATTGTTAGCTCATATTAGCTAATACATTAACTAAAGTTAATAAACTATTGTAAAATGATAGCACAACATGACATTCTGTCACAAAAATAGAAATGAGCTGTTACGATTTAACAGAGAAAATAAAAAGCAATATTCATGTAATATACACTATGAACCACTGCCAAGTAACATTAAACATGTTCATGGGATCCTTCCCTTGTTTATCGACAACAACCAGAAGAAAGGAATTATAGTGCAGTTTTGATCTATGGAAAGATATCTAAAGGTAAACATACACGTTAATGTAAGTAATTTTAATAATTCCACACAATACCCAAATTATATCATGTAAATTTACATATATTCATTTTGGACATGGTTTTATCCAAAGTGACTAACATTGAATTCAAGGTATTTAAATTTTCATTTACATTTTGATAAAAGGATAATGATACAAGGATGAATTAATTCAACATTTTACAGATGCTGTGGCAGGAGAGTTTTCCAACTCTGTGTAGATAAAGAACCAGCGGTACAAATCCAGCCAGCGTAAAACAAAAACAACTAAAAAAAAAATCTGAAAAAAGTCCTCTGTCACAATAGATAACAATCCACATATAGTAAGTGGAACATATGTGATAATTGTGTCCATAGTAGCTACCAGAATGAGATAAAATGCTCTTTTCTTCATGCGGTTTTCCTCTTCTCTCTCTCTCCCTCTCTTTCCTGGTCCTGACTGCTTCAGAGCTCTGAGAACAGCCACAAGACAAAACAACTGGATGGAGAGGAAGAGGAGAAACTGCATAAAGACAAACCACATATGTGTATAAAAAGTAAACAAAAGAAAATTAAGCATGGTGATTATACAGGATCCAAGAGTGATTATCCAGGCTACAGTGCAGCAGATCACTCTGTATCTGAGAGGTTTGAACTTCAGAAAGGTTACAGGATGAACCACTGCCAGGTAACGCTCAACACACATCAGACGCTGAAAAAGAGGACGACCAGTGATGGCAAGTCCAGTCAAAAAATGGGATAATGGTAGTAGACTTGACAACAAAAACCATTTTGTGACAAATCTGATCAAAGAGTTCAGAGAGTAAAAAAGCCCACAAACAGACAGATTGAGGATGAAGAAGTCTAATGCAACTCCACTTCCTGCTCCTGTGATGATGAGCCAGATCACATAGGTGTTTGTAGGAAGACCAAACAAGAAACTGAAGCCCAAAACATTAAATAGTAGGATGTCAATTTCATCAAATACAGATATTGTGAGGTTGGTGGATGCTTCATCTGTGGTGAAGTTCACTGCTGAGTTATTCATGTCTTCCTCATCCATCTTCTCACTCCAAAAAATAAAATAAATAACAAAAGTAATAATTATTCCAGTTGTGATCTAAACAGAGAAGTGCAAATACCAAGGTTAATGTTAGTGGTCAGACTGCATGTATTAAATCACAACCAGTTGTGAAGGTAAACTCTGATGGTAAAAGAATGCACACTGAAGTAGAATTAAAAATAAATCCATCTAACCCCCTCATAACCCCTACAGTATGAATAACAACAATGAAACTGTTATGTATCACACAGCACAACAGAAGTACATGATCTGATTTAAAAAGAGAACTTTGTCACCTGAAGAGTGAGTGCTCAGTCTCAATGCCTCAGACTTCACAGCTGTCACAAGTAATTGTGCATGATTTTATAGTATAACCATCACACAGTACATCAGCAATGCAAATAATACGTGGAAATAATGCATTTTATGGTACTCAATTTTGTGGTACCATTTAATGGCACACAGCTTCAAAAGCCCAAAGGAATGCATTCAGATGCATTTAAGCCACAGGTTCAAACGCACATTCACGGGTTATTTAATGTACAGGTCATTACCTTCATGCAAACACTAAACACTCAAACATCTACATATATGAAAATAGCCTACATTTAAATCAAATGTGTAACATTACACATGTTTCAGAATCCAATATGGCTGCTTAGTGCATCAACAGATGTGAAACAGTAGGAATTAATAGTGATATTGTTTATTAGCATTTTTATTTGTTTCTCTCTCAATAAACTCAGTGGTGCACACAGTACTATTCAGCCTCTATATGTGGACATGATATGATACTCTATATGTGGAGTGTTATCTGTGCAAAATAACACTTTTTTCCATTGTTTTATAGATTGTTATTGCTAGAAATGACACGTCCCTCTTGTTTTTTTTTACTTGTATACTGGAAAGCAGTCATCTCAGGTGTGACATCATTCCCAGCTCTGATATCCAACTTCTGAAATAAATCCAGCATGTCACATTTTTATCAATTGATTAATCAAAGCAGTCATAAGTGCCGGTCAATATTCCAAACATTGTTTTCGATTCTCATAATGTGGTCAGTGTGAATTGAATCACACAAATGGATTAACAATTTGTTTAGCCAGGAGGATTTGCCAGTTAACAAGCAAACTAACTTTCTTGCTATTTGATTACAGTGTTAAATCCAATGTAACTACAGTACATGTTGTGGTTAACAACATACATTTATTTTATTCTGTTGCTTTAAAGGCAAACATGCTTGAGGTTTGGAGTAGGATAATTATTTATATTATTATGACTATTGATAGCAATACCAATTGATAAAACCACATAAAAAAGGCAGCACATTGGAAATTTAGTTTCCATCACAGAATTTCGAGTTTGGACTTTGACTAAGCCATTGCTAAACTTAAGTGCTGGTTGAAAAAAATAATCTTGATTTCTCAATTCTCATTTTGATATTGATGTCGTTGATGTCCCACTTTTGAGGTCCAATCAGTAACAGATCATGTTTATATGTTGACCATATAATGCTGCTGTTCGTTTTGTAAACAGCTGATGAAAAGCAAAAATCACTATGTAAATAGTAATAAATACTATGTAAGTCTAATATTTAGGATTGTTTTTAAGTTTGACGTAAGGTAGCTCCACACTACGCTAGTTGGAAGCAGTTATCGCCATCTTGAAAGTGAATCTTGCTGAATTCAGGGTTGATCGGTCTGCTGAGTTCCAGATGTTTTATCTTAATGTTAATTTCAACAGAACAAATGTATTTTTAAAAAACAATGTTGTATGTTAAAATTACTTAAAAGAAAACGCCACCGTTTTTCCATATTCCAATATGTTCTTCCCTCAAATTAGACGAGCTGATACATACCTCTCCCGTCTCAGGGTGTGCACTTAATCACTCTAGCGCGCGGCGCCACTATGCTAGCGTTTAGCTTAGCACCATTCATTCCTTAGGATCCAAACAGGGATGAATTTAGAAGCCACCAAACACTTCCA